>JARBWK010001928.1:0-16785 GCA_030556195.1 Anolis apletophallus | reverse complement strand
TTTTGTAAATGTAAAAAAATGCCGGCTCAAAAAAGGTTGAAAAACACTGATTTATTTGAAGCATTAAACATTTCAGTTCAGAGACATGATGAATCAGCCTGTGTGACTCTCTCTTACTGCATGTTACACAAACACACATCCACTTCCCTTCACTTTGTTCTCTCCTGCATCTTCCCAGAGTAATTCTTAAGCATTTCTGGAGAGCCTTCTCTGGCACAAACACAATGTAATAAGTGAAGGGTTCCATTTCCTTCCCTGGAGGAAGACACTTCTGAAAGATATTTGACCCCATTTAGATTGTCTAATTGAATTGTTAGAAGATTTCCCAGTAGAACAGCAGTAAAGTTTCAGCAATATAATAATCTAACCTCATCTAGGAGGTTTGAGGAAAGCAAATACTTGAAAGCCAATGCCTTTGTTTCTTTTCCTTAGCCTCTAGAATAGTCTCTTGAAAGTTAAAAGGGAAACATTTCACAAACAAACCTTTCAAGCCTAGAAGAAGCAGCAGGTTTTTCTTAAAGGTGTCAGAAAATGGATACTTTTATAGGTCATCTTAACATTAAAAACTATGTTTAAGTAGTTCTTTGTTGGTATATTCCGTGATATGGTTCTTCAGCTGTCAGTTCAAACAAACAGAAGTACTCCTGTACTTTTGTGAAGTGAGTGTTTCCCATAAATGTCCAATTGCGTACTAGTCTAACTTACATTATATTTCATAGGAACACTCAACTGAACCAGTCTTTTACATAATTGGGCATTCACATGAATGTATCAAAGTATTGTAGCCTTGTATTCTTCATCTTCCAATCAATAGAAAATTGAAATGGATCTCAATGAGTATATTGTCAAAAGCAGCAACTTTTCATAAAAGTTTTAAAAAAGGAAAACAAAATATGAAACCCACAAAATCCACATTAAAGCTCGCCATATGTATGATATTGTCAAAGGGTTGCAACAACTAGATGTGTATGTTGCTACAAAAGCTCTGCCCGACTTCTCGGCCAGGGAAGTTGTGGCTGCAGGCATATCCACGGGCACCATCTTCTTCTGTCACGATGCAGGGTCTTGGCCCAGCCCCTTAATCACACACACAGAGAGACGGTAATCAGCTAACTATTTATTGAATAATAAGAAACAGGTGAAAAGGTAAATTGTCCATAAAAAGTATCAAAAAGTTCAATCCAATAGGAAAAGAGTCCGTAGATAAAATCCAATGGCAAACGTGGCAAAGGCTCCGCAAAACTATGCGGATCAAGGACTTGGTTCGTGGCAAAGAACAAGGCAAAGTTCATGAACAGCTCCAAGAAACTTCTTGGCAAGGCTCGAGCCGGCAACTTGGCTCCCTGGAACTCCGCTCGCTTCACTCCTCTTAGAATAGAAGTGGCCGAGCTACTGAGGATCCGTTCCCACGGATCCTATACTTAATCCCCGTGACGGGGCCCCCGGCGCTCTAGGCTTCTGCGCCAATCTGTGCTACGGGATCTAGTACTTCTCTGGCGCTCTAGGCTATGGTGCCAATCCCTCCTGCTGGACTCAATGCTCCGTCTCCTATCAAAGCTCCGTCCTTGCCTCCCAGCACCTGGGTCGCTATCTTCATGAGAGCCGCACTCCCTTTCGGCTTCCATGGGCTCATCCTCCACTGTTTCCCTGATCCTTTCCTGCGACCCATAACCACCTGGTTTCTCATAATGATCAGAATCATCACTCTCAGGGTCAGCCTGAACTTCCCAGCTAGCATAGCCGTCAGGCCATTCATCATCCCAGGCCAAGCTCTCTGTGGGAGAGGAAGGCCCAGCTAACTCATCAGCCCCTTCCTCCATGTCCTCATCAACTGCAGCTGGCCCTAATGCAAGTGGGACCCCGGTGCTGCCCCCCTGCCCCCAGGCACGAACGGGAACTGGGTTGCGACACTAGCCCCCCCAGGGCCCCTCCGAGGCCCCCCCCGAGGCTTGGGCTTGTCGGGATACTTGCGGTGAAAGTGGGCAACAATGTCCGGGGCGTGGACGTCTCGTGCCGGTGTCCAAGAACGCTCTTCCAGTCCAAAACCCTTCCAGTCAATCAAATACTCCAGCTTCCGGTATCTGATGCAAGCATCCAGGATGTCCTGTACCTCTAACTCCTCCTCCCATCCCGCATCACAGGAGGGGTGGCAGCTGCGACATCAGGCCGCACCCCTTCGCTGGTCTCAGCAGGGAACGATGAAAGACAGGATGAATCTTCATCTGCTGGAAGCTGTAGTTTGAAAGCAACAGGCCCCACACTCCAACACCTTGTAGGGACCCAAAAATCTCGCATCCAGTTTGCGGCTAGGTCTCTGCGTAGGCAAATTCTGGTAGACAGCCAAACTTTGTCTCCCACCTGGATCTCAGGACCCTCCTGGCGCCGCCGATCAGCCATCCGCTTGTAATCCGCTTTAGCCTGGTCCAATTGAGTGCACAGCATCTCTTGCATCACAGTGAGCTCCTGAAGCCAATCTTTTGCTGCAGGCACATCTCGGACTGGTCTACAGGAGGGTAGAACCTAGGGTGATATCCATAGTTGGCAAAGAAAGGCGTTTCTTTGATAGATTCTTGCATCGCATTGTTGTAAGCAAACTCTGCCAAAGACAACAATGACGCGCCCAGTTGTTCTGCTGATAGTTTACATAGCACCGCGCAGATACTGTTCCAACGTGGCGTTAACCCTTTCGGTTTGCCCGTCGGTCTGGGGGTGATGAGCCGTAGACATCCGTGCTTCAATCCCCAGCAACTTCTGAACTGCCCGCCAGAACTGGGAAGTGAATTGGGTGCCTCGATCCGTCACCAAACTCTGTGGGAACCCCTTGGACTTTGGCAAGTCAGTGATGAAATCGGCTGAAATCATCTTCCATGGAGCCGAAGGGGTTGGAAGCGGCTGGAGCAAGCCGGCTGGCTTGCCCCCTTGCTTCTTAGCCTGCTGGCAGACAGGGCAAATGCTGACGTAAGCTTCCACGTCCCTCCGCACCTTGGGCCACCAAAAATCACGCAGCACCAACTGTAAGGTCTTGAACAGCCCAAAATGTCCTGCGGCCCGGCTATCATGGCAAAGTTTGAGAATGTCTTCTCTCTCAGGCCCGGGGGAAACATATACACAATCGTGGCAGTATAGCAAGCCGTTCTTTACTTGGAAAGGGGTTTGCACCCCCTTGGCTAGTTGCTCTCTAACCCAAGGGTCTCCCTTTTGTCGAGCTTGAATACGGTCGATCAGAGTTCTCTTGTCCCCCGGGTCTGGGTTGGCCACCGGGGGAGGCTCAGGGGCTGCGCCAGTGGCGGCAAAGTTCTCTGCTTTCAGCAGCGGCGTCTCGGAAAGCCCTTCTCCTTCTCTGACATATTCTGGCTTTCGAGACAGCGCATCAGCTTGTTTGATCTGCTTGGGGGTCTCATAGTGAATGCAGAAATTGAATCTCTCAAAGAACAAAGACCATCTCTGCTGCCTCTGGTTCAATTTGCGCTGGGTCTTCAAGTGCTCCAAGTTCCGGTGGTCGGTGTAAACTTCCACCAGAAATTGGGCCCCTTCAAGCAAGTGTCGCCAAACTTCAAAAGCTACCTTAATGGCTAGGAGCTCCTTCTCCCAGATGGTGTAGTTCCTTTCCGGCGCCGTCAGCTGCCGGGAATAGTAAGCACAGGGCAATAAGTCTGTCCCCTGCAGCTGTAGCAGGATCGCTCCCACTGCTACATCCGAGGCATCTGCTTGCACAATGAAAGGGGTGCGGGGGTTAGGATGCTGCAGAAGCGGCTGCATGGTGAACAGCTGCTTCAACTTCCGGAACCCCGCGTCTACCTCCGATGTCCACCGGAACGGCACCTTTCCTCGCAAACACTGGGTGATGGGGTCGGCCCACTTGGCAAAGTCCGGGATGAACTTTCTGTAGTAGTTGGCAAAGCCCAGGAATCTCTGAATGTCTTTTTTGCTGGCAGGAGCCTTCCAGTCTGCCACAGCTTGAACCTTGGTATCATCCATGGCGATGCCTGTGGGAGAGATGCGGTAGCCCAGGAAATCTACCTCGCGTGAGATCAAATGCGCATTTCTCCAACTTGGCATAGAGACCGTGGTCTCTCAGCCTCTGTAGCACCTCTTTCACATGGCGGTCGTGGGTCGCCTGGTCAGGCGAAAAGATCAACAGATCGTCCAAATACACTGCCAGATAACGATCTAACAGGTCTCGAAAGATGTCATTCATGAAGTGTTGAAAACAAGCGGGAGCATTACACAATCCGAATCCCATAACTCTGTATTCCAAACTTCCCCATTTGGTCTGGAAAGCGGTCTTCCATTCGTCGCCCTGACGAATACGCACCAGATTGTAAGCACCTCTCAGGTCCAATTTGGTGAAGACTTTAGCTCCCCTCATCCGCTCTAACAGCTCCGGGATCAATGGCAGGGGGTAGCGGTTCCGAATCATGATCTTGTTGAGCTCTCAGTAGTCATTGCAGAGCCGCAACTCCCCAGATTTCTTCTTGACAAACAGGATGGGCGCCCCGGCCGGGGACTGGGAAGGCCGGATGAACCCCTTTTGGATTCTCATCCAAAACTCCCAGAGAGCCTTTGCTCGGGTTCCGAGAGGGTAGAGTCTTCCACGCGGGATGGGGGCCCGGGCTCCAACTCAATGGCACAATCATAAGGTCGGTGGGGAGGCAAGCGTTCCGCCTCCTTCTCGCTGAAAACATCCCAAAACCCCGCATACTTTTTGGGCAAAGTAGCGGCTTGTTCCACCTCTTGGGCCTGGCACGCCCGGGCCGTCATGCAGTGTCCCTGGCAATGTTCCGAGGAAAACTGCAACTGCCTTTTGGCCCAGGAGATCTGCGGATCATGGAGAGTCAGCCAGACGATTCCCAGAATCACCGGGAAATCTGACAACTTTGTTACAAGGAAAGAAATGTCCTCTTTGTGAGAGCTTGTCCACATCTTGGTAGGGGCAGTGTATTGGGTCACGGCCCCGGCTTTTAGTTGCCTTCCGTCTATGGTTTGTACGCCCTTAGGCTCCTTGAGATCATGAAACTGTAATCCGGCAGACTTGGCATAGTCTGCATCAATGAAGTTGTTGGTGGTCCCTGAGTCAATCATGGCATGTACCATCATTGGGCCCTTCTCTTTTGACCACAGGGCGACCATCACCAAAAACAACTGTCCAGTCTGGGGTTCTGGGGGAAGGTTAGCGACCGTGGCCGAGTTAGCGAACCCACTTAAACTCGGCCGGCCCCTTCCCCCGCCATCTGGATGGCCTCTTCAGCCTCTTGGGGCTCTTCAAATGCGGCCGAGGCCCGAGGGATCTTGCTGTGCGGCTTCTGGGGGCACTCTTTGGAAAAATGACCGGATCCTCCACAGTACCAGCACAGGTTCAGCCGCTGGCGCCGGGCTTTCTCGGCGGCGTCCACTTTGGGCCTCACGTGCCCCAACTGCATGGGCTCCGGTTCATCTAACGGCTGGGGGCCGGTGCGAATGGCCGAAACGGGGCTGGCCCCGTCTCCTTGCGCACCACCGGTTTCTCCCCAAACCCTTTGTCCCATTGTCTCCGGGTCTGCAATCCAGCCTCCACCCGTATGCTCAAAACGATCGCCTCCTCCAGGTTGGCAGGCCGAGTAGCCCCTCTCAGGATTTCCTGTTGCATCTCCGGCGACAGGCCTTTCATATACTGGTAACGCAGGGCAGCGGGATTCCAGGCCACTTGAGCTGCCAACACACGGAACCGAGAGATGTACTGGGACAAGGGCATGTCTCTCATAGACAAACGATCCATCTCCCTCCGCCAGCTCTGCATTCACGGGGTCTCCCAAGTAGTCTTGATGGCCTCCAGGAATGCCGCCAACGTAGCCACTTGTGGGGAGGCGGACTGCAACTGCGTGGTAGCCCATGCTGCCGCCGTCCCTACCAGTAGAGTGTAGACAAAGCCCACCTTGGCTCGCTCGGTGGCGAACTCCGTGGGCCGGAGTTCCAGGTACATTTCACATTGTCCAATGAACATGTTGACTTGGGCCAGGTTACCACCAAACTGGGCCGTAACAGATACAGAAGGGTGTCGGCCAGCTCTGGCCCGCAATTCTCCCAGTTCCTGCTGCATTTCTGCAACTTGGGCGGCGGTCAACTGAGCCATTTCGCCGACCCGCTGTCTGCGTCGCCTGGAGCGTCCCGTGGTGTGAAAAGGGGTCCGTGGAGTAGCTCGGCCAACTGTCACGATGCAGGGTCTTGGCCCAGCCCCTTAATCACACACACAGAGACGGTAATCAGCTAACTATTTATTGAATAATAAGAAACAGGTGAAAAGGTAAATTGTCCATAAAAGTATCAAAAGTTCAATCCAATAGGAAAAGAGTCCGTAGATAAAATCCAAAGGCAATGTGGCAAGGCTCCGCAAAACTATGCGGATCAAGGACTTGGTTCGTGGCAAAGAACAAGGCAAAGTTCATGAACAGCTCCAAGAAACTTCTTGGCAAGGCTCGAGCCGGCAACTTGGCTCCCTGGAACTCCGCTCGCTTCACTCCTCTTAGAATAGAAGTGGCCGAGCTATACTTAATCCCCTTGGCGAGGCCCCCGACGCTCTAGGCTTCTGCGCCAATCTGTGCTACGGGATCTAGCGCTTCTCTGGCGCTCTAGGCTATGGTGCCAATCCCTCCTGCTGGACTCAATGCTCCGTCTCCTATCAAAGCTCCGTCCTTGCCTCCCAGCACCTGGGTCGCTATCTTCATGAGAGCCGCACTCCCTTTCAGCTTCCATGGGCTCATCCTCCACTGTTTCCCTGATCCTTTCCTGCGACCCATAACCACCTGGTTTCTCATAATGATCAGAATCATCACTCTCAGGGTCAGCCTGAACTTCCCAGCTAGCATAGCCGTCAGGCCATTCATCATCCCAGGCCAAGCTCTCTGTGGGAGAGGAAGGCCCAGCTAACTCATCAGCCCCTTCCTCCATGTCCTCATCAACTGCAGCTGGCCCTAATGCAAGTGGGACCCCCGGTGCTGCCCCCTGCCCCCCAGGCACGAAAGGGAACTGGGTTGCTACATCTTCCCCTTCTCACCAGCACACTGGCCTTGAGGCATGCGAGTTAGCCAGACAATCAAATTGAACCACCCAGTTCAATATGATTGGCTCCACTGGGCAGACCTGAGTGAAGACCTTCTTCTGAGAGTGTCTTGAACCATGAGAAGATCAAAACAGTCCATACTTTAGGAAATAAAGCCTGACCTCTCACTGGAGGGAAGGATACTAGAGGCAAAGATGGAGTACTTTGGCCACATAATGAGAAGACAGGAAAGCTTGGAGAAGATAATGATGATGGAGAAAATGGAAGGATAAAGGGTCCAGTTAGAATGCCCATCCTGAAAGGTCTGCAGCTCATATAGTTTACATCCCTTTGACACCACTTAAAGACCTTTTAATCCTCACTGGGTTGTTAAACTAAAATTAATTATGTTACAACACTGTGCCCTATAATAGTATTTTAACTAGTTATTTTTTCTTTTATGACAATATTCACCATGGGTGTAGCCTCTATAATCTTTCAATTTTATTATGTTATGATTATGCTGCTTTTTGAATGTATGCATGTAGTTATTTTTTGTGCACCACACTAAGAACAATTATTACAAGGTTACTATTAAACTTAACAAACCAACACACAAAGACTGGTATGCCAGCTAAGCAATTGGATTAACTAGAATTCTATTTTCTTGGCAAGAACTAAAAAACAAAAACCTAGAAACCATTCCAGTTGAGCTGTTTTTTCCTAATTGTGTACAGCCGTGATGACTGTACTTTTCTGAGTCTCTCAGCTTTCCTGCCTAGTTGTTGGCCTTTTTTCCTGCTGCCTTCTGTTAATGAGAATTGAGAGCAAGACCAACAAGGCAAATAAGGAACTGAAATATCCACCAAAGAGTTCAATTTATTTATTCAAGATATTTTCTATCATTTGGTTCTTAATATATAGAAAGATCATAAAATCCCCCAAACAAACAGAAAAGAACATTGAAATTTTAAAACGGACATCAAAAGTAGCAACAAATACAATTGCTATTGTTTGTCATTAAGGTCCTCATCACATTGAGGTCCAGAAGCTGGGGAACAGTGGGGAAAACCACAGGGCAGTGTATCGATTCATACCCATACCATGGTTGGTGGTGGGATTCCTTTCCATGATGTTTGCCAGTTGTCCCACACCCTCCCCGAGTCTTCACTGCTTCTCGGTGCTGCTGGCATGCTGCCAGCACAAAGCCTAACAGAGAATAATTGAAAGTAACCTTGCATCATTTGATGCTTTAATGCATGATGACATTATGAACGAGAAAAATTCAAAGATATCTGGTAATCAGCAACCCCGTTTAAGTCATGCAAACCAGGACTGTGGCTTCTATGACTGAGTCTTTAACGTAGTCTTCATTTTTTCTTTCCACTTTACCAAACGCAATTACTCTTTCTAACAAACTGTGTTGTATCATGATATGTCAAAAGTATGATAGCCTCAATTTTGTAATTTTCGCTTTACGGGAGTACCCATTCTTGATTTGCAGTAGGACCCATTTTCTGATCACTTTAGCAATTCATTTTCTAGAGAACTCTCCTCCACCATACCTTTCAAATGAGTTTTCTTCCCAACTTTTTCCACTGTGCAGGTGCAAAATCATACATAGAAATTGGAAATATTATGGCATGCATGATCCTAACCTTGATATTTAATGAATAATTTATATAGTTCCTTCATAGCTGCTCTCCCAAGTCCCTGTCTTCTGATTTCATGAGTTCTGAGTGAGCCACACTATATGAAGTCCTTTGACTATGTTGATGTCATCATCATAATCATCCACTATCATCTTTCATTATGTTTTGTTTTTGTTTTAAATTCTGGCTGTTACTTTGCTTTTGCACCTTCGTCCTTGTTTTTTCTTAACAATGCTTCCAGAATTTTACTATTTTTCACCTAGTATCATGTTTATATTTCAAAGTTGCTGCTATTCCTTCCTCCAATTTCCATGCATTTTCTTCTGAGACTAATCTAGCTTTTCTTATGATATGCTCTGTGTATAAATTGAATAGATAGGATCAAATCCACCCCTGAGAAAATAATCCAATCTTCATTGAGGTTCTAAATGATAATAATAATAATAATCTTTATTTTTGTAGCCTGGCTCCATCTCCCTGGAAGGACGAGGCAGCTTACATGGGGATGAGCCCAGTCAACATAGTTAAAATGACACACTAAAATATATAAACAGCAGCATAAAATAGAATAAAACAGCAGCATTATAACAAAATACAACATCTTAGCTATCAAGTGAACATCTCATTTTATGTTCTAAGAATGTTCTAAAGATGTTGTGCCCTTTTATTAAAGCCCTTCCATCAGCTGTTACCATCTAGCCACAGAAGGCATGGGTTTTAAAAAAAAAATTATTTCAAATCACATGTTTGTTTAGTTGATACTCTATTTTACTCCTGGTTCTTATAAGCACGCACCCCTTCCTAGACAATATACAAGCCAAAAGAAGCAGAGCTAATAATAAACATTGCTAGATGTGCCTAGGCAGGTTTATGCGAGAAAAGCAAGTCCTTCATATATCTTGGCTCCAGGCTGTTAAGGGTTTCATAGTCTGTGCTTACAGGTGTCCAGCTCAGAAAGTTCAAGCTCAAATCATATTTGATTTTGAGGTTTAGTTTTTATAAACTGCATTGACATAACTGATTTTTTAAATAAGTGAAATCAACAAGAACTTGGCACTGCTGAAATGAGAGTGCCCACTGGGAGGTTTACAACTTTCCCTTTTATATTTCTGCAGACACAATACTCTTTTACAGTGGGACAAATCATACTTTTCTCATTTATTGGCACAATTTTTCATGGTACAAAAGTCCTCTGGAGGCTATGATTTGGATGTTTTAATAACAACAACATGGCATGTTTAATTCTAAGTAGGAAAATAGACTGCTTTGTTGCCATTTAAGTCAAAACTGCAAGTGACTTCATTCTAAATCATGATTTATTTTAACATTCTGTACTGTCAACACCACCACCTTTTATTTGCACAGTAATCCTTCTCGAGCAGTAACTAGAAGAAAGAGAGAGTGAGAAAGCCATTTCTAACAGGCAGCTGATATCATGGCTGGAAGTGCAATTTATTTCATCCAGGTGGTCCTTGCCAATTGTTTTTGCCAAGTTTCTCATTTTAATATTTGGTGCTTAATGCCCCCATTAGTCTTAGTATATTAGTATTTGTTTGTTTGAAAGAAAAGATGTAATAAATCAGGGCTGTCCAACTTCTACCGGACCTTGGGCCAGAATTCCGGTCACTGATCACCTTGTTGTCGAACAACCGGGCAATCCCCCAGACCGGTTGTCGAACAACCGGGCAAGCCCCGTGGACCGACCACGGGTCAGAGACCGCGAGGGTTCAGTTAGCCTGGCGAGCCCGGAGCGACTAGGTCCTCGTAGCCTACCCGCCTCCCGTAGATCCAATTATGCTCACCAATGCTGCAAGGTAGATGCCACGAAATTGTTTATTCTGCTCAGCTGAGAGGATGCGAACCGCAATTCCCTGATTCCCGCAAAGAACGCATGCATATACATTCAAAACATTGGTTTTTAAAGGTTACAGAACTGTCAAAACAATTGAATTTCCGGCCCGCCCTCTTCCGGGCCGGCTCCGCTGGTGATTGGTTGGAACGTTGAGGCCAGCTGTTGGGCGGGAGGCCGGTCAGCTCCAGGGAGCCTATCAGCGCTCGCCTCCATTTGCCGGCTCCGGCCAATCAGAGGTCTGTGGCCATATAAGGAATGTCCGGGAAGAGGAGCTTAGGCGGGGATTACTGGCAGGTTGGCATATGAATGTAAACAAAGAGTCCGAGCCAGGTAACGACCTGGGGCAACACCTGGAAGAGCTGATGTGTCCCATCCGTATGTGAATGGGGGAGAAAGAGGAAGAGGGCCTGGTGATTTACTCAGACCCTTTTGGTGACAAAAGAACTTATTTTGGGGCCCACCTGGGTTCCGAAGCCAGATGTGTCACCCGCTGTGGAGAGCAAACTTTCATTGTCCAGGTTCCAAAGGCAAGTTTAGTTAGACTGGAAATCCGACCGTTAAACCGCCTCAGGACTGATGAGGCGTGGGGCTTAAGGCAAGAGCTTAGCTTATCCATAACAAGATCCTCATCAGAAAGCGCGTGCAATATGAATAATGGTGATCCGTAAAGGTTTTGGGAACAGGGCTCAGCTGCATTTCCTCTTGACAAACATAGTAAACATCCTCAAGGCAGTCTTTCTTAACTAAGGGCAAGGAAGGGAAGGGTTACAAGGGGTCAGGGGAGACATGGGGCAATATTGTACAGATGCACAGATACAAAGATGAACCTTTATTTATGATTTCTGCTTCCCTGATGTCAGCCCAACACACAGATGAGGCCTCCTGCTTCATAGGCCAATTCCTTTCTCAAAACTTTTCCTTCTGAGCTCAGAGATGTCCCAAGAATGAGGGGAGAGGGGGAAATAGGAGAATAAAGATAAAAATGTAAAAACAAAAAGAAGTTCCTTTCCTCCCTTTGGGGGCCCCGAACCCGGGAACCCCGTCCCAAGCGGCCTTGGCCCTGCCGCTTGAGCTATCGCATCTTTCCCTTGGATGCAGCTCTCCTCGCAGTCTTAAGGCGCCCGGGAAGCAGGAGAAGAGGAAAAAAATATTAAAATCCAGGAAAAATGGGGAGAAGTTCAGAAAGAGAAGTGTAATGATGTCGATTATTTGTGTGTAAATGTTGTGTGACATATGTTAAATGTATGTTGTTTTGTGTAGTTCGGGGGAATATTCTATGGATTGTTGCTGTGGGTGAAACAGAAGGGAGGCTTGGCAGAAGCTTTGAAGAGCTGTCGCCATGGCAACCAGGGCTAGCGGCTTTTTAGAATGTTCAAGGTTTGAATTTTACAGTTGGTAAAGAGCGGTTGGAAGCCAACTGCCACAAGAGAGGGGGAGGAGTTCTGTTTTGAGTTAGTTGGTCCTGAGGACTGTAAGAGAACAGTTCAGTATTTTAGTTGGTCTTAAGGTCTGCAAGAGAGCAGTCCAGTTTTATGGGTGTAGAGACCCTAGTTAAAGTTGGAAGAGTCCAGGGGTTTATAGAGGTTTAGTGGAAACCCTATAATATATCCCCATTGTGTTTTGTGTAACAGAATAAGTTTGTGCCTCTAAGGAAGTATAAAACCAACCAAGTACCCATTTGTGTCATAATAAATTGTTTGCATCTTAAAAGAAAAACTCCTCTCCTAATTCTTTGCTTGGTGGTGGCCCTCAAGGTCAGTGGTCGGACAGATAAATGGTGGCAACGTGGTCAAGTGGATACTGAGAAATTAAAAATCTCTGCAGTTCAATGGTTAATGGGGAAGATAGTCTACCCTGCCATAAGACGGACGTTGCTGAAGTAACTTCGAGGCCCCCTTGCATTGAGGGTCAGCAGTTTGGATATAGAAAGATTGTCCAGTCTGAGGCCGGTCAACAAGGGGTTGTTCAAAGTAATCATCTCTATCTGTGTCCAACATAACAAAAAGGCATTGTTTTTCTGAGGGATTATGTATTTGCTTTGGTTCCGAAGAACTCTTTCCTTTATTAGACTCAAGCCCCTTCTCAGAACTCTTTTCTAATATTGGAGTTATACATAAGGAAGATTTTTCCTTACTATGTAGATAACATTGTGCTTTCATATGTCCGAACTTGCCGCATGAAAAACACATTCTCTTAGCCATATCAAAGCTTGGACGATTTCCACTACTGAGGGAGCCATCTCTGAGGTAATTTTTCTCCTCAGGCCTTCTGTAACGAGCGTACTCTCCTGCAGCATTTTTAGCCTCTTGATACTGTGGCAACACTTTGTATGGTTTCTTAAAAGAAGGTTTCTCCACTGGTTTGTAGCCTTCAGCCCTACAAACTCCCTCTCTCAATGTCACCATCTTATCCACCATAAGAGCTGCTTGACTGGGTGTCTCAGGACCCCTTTCCTGAACCAACCATTTATACTCTGAGGGAACATTTTGGTAAAATTGTTCCAGGATCATCAGATCCTTAAGTTGCTGAAAACTGGTAATTTGAGCACCTTTTAACCAACTATCAAAATACTGGCTTTGCTTTGACGCTAGCTGACAGAAACTTTCGGTTTTCTCCTTTTCAAGGACCTGAACTTAACTCTGTAATGTTCTGGCGTCAACTGAAGCTTCTGTTGGACCTGTTGTTTAAACTTCTGGTAAACCTTGTGGTCCTGTTCTGCCATATCGCTATAAATCTCCAGCAACTGACCGCAGATCTGTGGCCGTAAATATGTCATCCATCTCTCCTCTTCAATTTCAAAATCATAACAACATCTTTCAAAAGAAACCAAAAATTTCTCCACACTATCCCCTTTTATATACTTCGGGAATTTCCTCAGGAGTTGGTCTATAGAAACTTCTGCCTGCACCTCTTGAACTGGCCTGGCACGCTGAGAGGCAATCAACTTTTCTCTCTCTAACTCCAACCTGGCCATTTCTCTACGTTCCTCTCTCTCTTCCCTTTCTCTTTCTCTTTGCATCTCTCTCTCCTTTTCTTCTCTTTCTCTTTGCATCTCTAGTTTCATCACCTCAAGCCTAAACCGGTATTCTCCAGACATTTTACTTGACTCTGATTCTGAAATTTCAGAGTCTTCTCCTTCCTGCAGGACCTCAGGCTGCCCTGTTTCTTCCAAAGCCCTCGTTTGACTCTCGGGTGGTCATTTTGCCGAACTTTTTACCTCAGAACTTTAAACTAAATTAATAAAGTTCCTACTACCACACGACTTTGGTCACTAAACTGAGAAATTAAACAAATTCTTCTGGTAGCCTTGCTTTCGCACTGGATCAGTTTTCTTATACGATCCCACCGCTGCCACCAATATGTGACAACCCCTTGTTGACCGGCCTCAGACTGGACAATCTTTCTATATCCAAACTGCTGACCCTCAATGCAAGGGGGCCTCGAAGTTATTTCAGCAACTTCCGTCTTATGGCAGGGTAGACTATCTTCCCCATTAACCATTGAACTGCAGAGATTTTAAATTTCTCAGTATCCACTTGACCACGCTGCCACCATTTATCTGTCCGGCCACTGACCTTGAGGGCCACCACCAATAAAAGAATCAGCAGAGGTGTTTTCCTTTTAAGATGCAAACAATTAATTGTGACACAAATGGGTACAATCTTGGTTGGTTTCAAACTTCCTTAGAGGCACAAACTTATTCTGTTACACAAAAACACAATGGGGATATATTATAGGGTTTCCACTAAACCTCTATAAACCCCTGGACTCTTCCAACTTTAACTAGGGTCTCTACACCCATAAAACTGGACTGCTCTCTTGCAGACCTTAAGACCAACTAAAATACTGAACTGTTCTCTTACAGTCCTCAGGACCAACTAACTCAAAACAGAACTCCTCCCCTCTCTTGTGGCAGTTGGCTTCCAACCGCTCTTACCAACTGTAAAATTCAAACCTTGAACATTCTAAAAGCCTCTAGCCCTGGTTGCCATGGCGACAGCTCTTCAAAGCTTCTGCCAAGCCTCCCTTCTGTTTCACCCACAGCAACAATCCATAGAATATTCCCGAACTACACAAAACAACATACATTTAACATATGTCACACAACATTTACACACAAATAATCAACATCATTACAAGAAGTAACCCTTTGGACAGACTCCAGCGGGGCTTAGGAAAAGGACGTGTGGGTTTCCACCCGGGAACAGGCGTGCGTGCTGAAGTTGGGACTTGTTCACTCGCGGAACGACCTGCGGCTTGGAAACTGTTGGTCTCGACAACAAATCCTCCCTTAGAGGCTAAAGCAAGCTAAGGGGCAGCCCCTTAGCTAAGCGATAAGCCATCCATATTGCCACATTGTACCAGCAACACCCCAGAAGGAGAAGGGAGGAAGAGGGCGGAGAGGCAGCATGACCATCTGTTTGGTGGCGGAGGGTTTTGACCGTCACTTGAGACTTTGGAGGCAATTTCGAAAAGGGTGAGGAAGCAGGAGCAGCAACACCCCAGAAGGAGAAGGAGGAAGAGGGCCCCCAGGAAGACCAGGAAGCCTTTCCTCAACCAATCTAGGGAGGGAAGCCAATCAGTGAGGCAAGGACAAATCAAAACCAATTTCTTTCTTGGTGTTGGTGGCGATTTCAGTCATACCCTGGATGTCTAAATAACAATGATAAAAATGATTCTCTGCATGTGAGACGTGGGGGTAGATGCTGTCCTGTCACTTAAGTTGAAACAACACATACCATGGACGGATGAGCATGAGAGGTGATGATTTGAGCAAAGGAAATCTACTGCCGCTCTGTTCTCGAGAACTGCCTCCGATCGAACACCCCCCCACATGGCCAAAAGCCTTTTGTTTTCACTCCCTTTTGCTCTGAGCTTACTATCAGACAGGATCTTTCTCGTTTGTCTCGTTTGCAGGCAGGCCACCCAAGACTGGTGGGGTCCAATCGTTTGGAGAAATATGCGACCGGCCTCTTGGTGCTTCCCAAAGGTTGGGTCAGCACCCCCGCTGCCACCCCCCTACGTTCGTGCACAAACAGGAAGAAAGGCTTGGACATATCTGGGAGTCCCAGGGCAGGGGCAGAGACCAGGGCCTTCTTGATGTTCTGGAAAGCCGCTCTACACTCCGCTGTCCAAGTGAGGAAGCTGTCAGTCCCTGTGGTGGCCTCGTAGAGTGGCCTGGCCATGATCCCAAAGTTGACCAGCCAAATGCGGCAGAACCCGACCATGCCGAGGAAACCTCGCAGCTGTTTTTTTGTCCTGGGTTCCTTTATCCTACAGATGGCCTCTTTCCGCTCTGGTCCTAGTGCCCTCTGCCCTCCGAGACGTCAAAACCCAGATACCTCACAGTTTCCTTGTAGATTTGTGCCTTCTTCTGGGAGACTTTGAAGCCGGTTTCCGCCAGGTAGTTGAGCAGGCTGATGGTCAAGCGTGTGCAGGACTCCTGATCCGCCGCACACAGGAGGAGGTCGTCTATGTACTGGATCAGGATCCCTTGCTCACGGTCCGGCCACTTCTCCAACTCCGAGGCGAGGCACTGGCTGAAGATGGATGGGCTGTTTGAAAACCCTTGGGGGAGAACCTGCCAACACAACTGCCGGGGCCTGCCACCGTCTGCCCCTTCCCATTCAAAAGCAAACATCTCCTGGCTATCAGGGTGAAGGGGAATAGAAAAGAAAGCGTCACGGAGGTCAAGCACAGAGAAGAAACGGGAGGAAGGGGGAATAGCGGAGAGAATTGTGTATGGGTTCGGTACCACAGGATGGAGTTCGACCGCAATGGCATTTATGGCCCGTAGATCTTGCACAAAACGGTACTGATCCATTCCAGCTTTTCTCACGGGCAAGACGGGGGTATTGTAGGGAGAGGAGCATTCCCTGAGGAGGGAATGTTCTAAGAAGTTATCTACGATGGGCTGAAGTCCCTTCCGGGCCTCTAGGGGGATCCTATATTGGGGAATCTAGGGGCTTCATGGGGGCTTCAGGCGACATGGACGGGGGGTGATGTTCTTGGCCCTGCACGAACCCTGATCCGCCCACACCCGGGATCCATTGGGCGGGGACCGGTATGGCACCGGGGAGCGGCTGGTTCTGGTTGCTCAAGCAGGAACGCCTGGGCTCTCCAAGCTTCCTCGGGAGGGACGGTCATGATGATTTTCTCAGGCCCAAAGGCCAGCTTGGCTCTGATCTTACACAGGAGATCCCTGCCCAAAAGGGGCACTGGGCACTCGGGCATATAGAGAAACTCGTGGGAAAGGGCCCTCCCCC
>JARBWK010001927.1:0-16785 GCA_030556195.1 Anolis apletophallus | reverse complement strand
GATAATCTAGGCTATAGTATTCCCCAGGAAGCTGGCAAAAGCATGGGCATTTAATTTAAAATTTACTTGTGCATATTCGTTAAGGGAAAATCTATTAAAGATGATTTATAGATGGTACTTGACCCCTGCCCAAATAGGGAAAATATATAAGACCGGAACGACTCGTGTTGGAAGTGTCAAGGAAATAGAGGAACGCTATTCCACCAATGGTGGACATGCCCTGAGGCGAGAAAGTACTGGAAAAAGGTTCATAGCTGGGCAGAGGAGGTAATACAATTGAAAATTGATTTTAAGCCTGAGTTGTTTTTGTTAAATATTTTAGAAACGGGAAAATTGGAAAAAGGACTGGAAAGACTCTTGATCTACGTAATTACGGCTGCTCGGATTTGTTGGGCAAGGCATTGGAGAGAGAAAACAATACCCGAAATTGAGGAAATTATTCATAAACTACTGGACATAGCGGAATCAGATAAGCTGACCTGTATGGTCAGAAGAGGTCCCACAAAACTATTCGAGAAAACATGGAAACCATTTATTGCTTATGTTAAAACTAAGAAAAAGGAAGAATTAAAGGGGTTTTGGTTATAGTAATATAGGCGCTGATAAAGAAAACGGGTTGCAAAGATACGTTTATTCCTCTGTGTCCGATTTAGTGAGCAGAAGGTTCGATATCGACGGGTGAAGTCAACCCGTGAGTTAGATGTGTTTTAAATGTGTGTCATTGGATAGATGTAGTATGTGATGTGTTATGTTTATGTGTTGGTTCGTGTATTTTAAACAATAAAAACTTTATTAAAAAAAAACAAAAAAACCAAAATATATAAGATGTATAAGGGACCCAAAATCTGTGCTAGAAATTTGTGGAACATCAGGGTACTTTTGTCATATGTGATGGACCTGTGACAAAGCAAAAAACTTCATTATTGGAAGGTTTTTCCAATATATTTTTAATATTAAAGTTAACTTGGAACCAGGCCTATATCTTTTGGTGTTGCCAAATGAGCAAATCAAAGATGATGCATTATAAAATTCTTGGCAGTGTGTTTGATTAATGCTTGGAATTGGAAGAATATACACTTGCCAACATTTTGAGGATGTTTGAGGTGGCTGAAAGAGGCAAGTTATCTAATATGATTAAAATGAAGTCTTTACATAATTGTTTAAAGGTTTGGGCACCTGTCTTAATTTACAGAAAGAAGAAGGAAAATCTGAAAATGCTCTGGGTTTTGAAAATTGAGTTTTATTTTCTTACCTGTGAGGTTATGATTATAAGATAGCAAAGAGATGGTTGATTTTTCATATAAAATACCCTTGATTTGGAGGTTGGGGAATAATTTTTCCACTGATGAAGAAACCAGACTTAGATCGCTCGGTTCCCTCCAACTACCGCCCGGTTTCAAACCTTCCGTTTCTGGGTAAGGTGATTGAGAGGGCAGCAGCGGAGCAGCTGCAGCAGTTCCTAAATGACACAGCCGGACTAGATCCTTTCCAGTCCGGCTTCCGTATTGGGCACGGGACGGAGACTGTGTTGGTCTCCATCACAGATCAGCTTCACTGCCAGATGTATCAAGGCGGATCAGCGCTGCTCGTGTTATTGGACCTCATGGCAGCATTTTATACAGTCGACCACAATCTTTTGAGCCACTGCTTAGCCGTGGCTGGAGTTAGGGGGACGGCCCTCAAATGGTTGTCCTCTTTTCTCCACAATCGGGGACAGCGCGTGGAGAGGGGAGGTTTAGTCTCCGAGAGGTCCCCTCTTCATGCGGGGTTCCTCAAGGGCCTTTCTTTCCCCTCTGTTATTTAACATCTATATGCGACCATTTGCTCAGCTGATGTGAAGCTTTGGGCTCGAGTGCTATCAGTACACTGATGACACTCAGCTCATTCTGAGGATGGATGGCCGGCCGGACTCTGTACCCAATAATTTTCATCAGTGCCTTGAGGCCATTACTGGATGGTTGCACGCCAGCAGGTTGAGGGTGAATCCAGCGAAGACGGAGATCCTACGGCTGGGTCGTCCGGGCGGTGGGGAGACCCAGGTGCCTACCCTGGATGGTGAGGCATTATGCCCGTCCCCTTGGGTAAAGAGTCTGGGGGTCTCTTTAGACCCTCCGCTAACAACGTAAGCCCAGGTCTCCTCTGTGAACAGAGTCGCATTTTTCCATCTACGTCAAGCTCGATGACTGGCTCCCTACTTGTCTAGGGTGTTCATGATGACAGCATTATAAACAACCCTGTAGATTCTACACCGGAATACAATTTCCCTCCATTCCAATCTGCTGCATGAACCATGTGGTTTATCATAGTTCACTGTAGGGTCAACCGTTCTATTGTTCGGTATGAGAGAGAAAATTGTTCTTTCACCAGAATTGGAGTCTGGCCCGCCTATTAGGCATGAGAAAAATGAAACGGAAATTAAAAGGATTCGTAAGAGATTCGTATGTAATGGGACTTTTGAGCTTTTACGGATCGCTACCGCGAACCCGGAAGTAGACTTCCTTTTACGGTCCTTGAGGCCAACAATTTGCGTTATGATCGTAATAAATTCTTAATTATTAATTAATTAATTATTGTACTACGTACTCACTTCTCCCTGTCTTCTTCCCCCTCATTTCCTTCCCGCCTTCATTCAGCTTCTTCTTTTTCCCGCCTTTCTTTGGGGAACTGGAAGTGACGCTGGAGCTAGGTAGGCAATGCATTCTGGAAATTGTAGTCCTCCACGCTTCCCCCCCCCCCCCCTTCTCTTCCCCGTTGCTCTGCTGCCATGCCCCATCGCAGGGGCCAGCTTCACACACACACACACACGCTTCTCCTCCTCTCTCCCTGCGCTCTCGGATGCTTCTCTTCCCGTTGCTCTGCTGCCATGCCCCATCGCAGGGGCCAACTTCAGCCCTCCAGGTACGTGTTTTGGACTTCAACTCCCACCATTCCTCACAGCCTCAGGCCTCTTCCTTTTCCTCTCAGCCTGGGCAAACTTGGGCCCTCACTCCCTCAGGATCGGGGTGAGAGAGGCAGCGAGGAGCGAGGGGGGCCTCCTCCTCCTTTTTTGCTGCTTCCAAGAATAGAATACCCCCCCTCCCTCCCTCCCTTCCTCCTTCCCTCCCTCCTTCCTATTTGGAGAGTCCCATCTAGAATTCAGTGTGGTTTATTCAAGTTTTGTTTACAACTCCCAGAAATCCCAGCCAATTTACCAGCTGTTAGGATTTCTGGGAGTTGTAGGCCAAAACTATCTGGAATGCGCATGCTCTGGCATACGAATTACTAACGAATTTCGTTAGTACTTAAGTTACATTTTAGAAATTTTTGGGAATTTTTTGTAAGTCTTTCTTTTACTAATCACAAAAAATCCCCCCCCCCCCATTTGATTTTAGAATCGCCATTTTTGGATTCGAAACCATGCCTACCGCCTATTTGTATGGAACAGAAAAGAAAAGAGCCACTTGCCCCTTGTCTCTGGCAGCAAAACATCTTGGGTCTGCCCTGGTTGTAAAAAGAAAAAAGCGACATCTTTTCTACCATCGGATGGTGGTGCCCCCCCCCCCCCCACCATCCGATGGTAGAAAAGATGTAGCTTTTTTCTTTTTACAACCAGGGAGAGCATTTGCAAGTTAGCTTTTGAGTGACTTTGAAGCCAAACACGAAGTCAACCCTCTCGACATCTGGTCCTCAAGTAAAGCCCAGTAAAGCTCCAAGGTTCCTTTTAATTGGAGATGACATCTGGGGACGTGTGGGAGACGTAAATGTGACAGCTCGCGGGCCATGTTGTTGATATAATACATAGAGTATCCTCATGCGGAAAGTCTCGGGTAGAACTCCCAGCCCCAGAAAAATATGGTCTCTCCAAAGAGTTGGGCTTTTAATCAAAACTTAATCTCCTCCTTCCTCCCTAAAGGAATGGCAGGGCAACATTAAGCCTTCAGCTCTCAGTGACAGGGGAACCTCCCATCTGCAAGGCAGGCTTCAGGATGACCTTGGGCTGATGCATTTCTTTCATGGCACAAGAACAGAACGGCTATGATTTTTCAAAGCAGACTAGCTCACAGGTCCAGGGTCAGCCGTGGTCTAAATTGTGATTCAACACATCTGCCATCACTCTTGAGCTTTTTTGGCATTTCCCTTATAGGCAACTCATCTACTCGTTGTTGTTGTTGTTTTCTTTTTGCTGCATCTTCTTGCTTCTGAATTATCATAATTCTTTTTTATTACAAATTGTATTACATTTCTATTCCACTTCATTACAAAATGCCATCTCTATCATTCATATCTTTATCTCTTCTCATTTCCACCGCTGTGCTGCCTTCTTTTCTTCTGGTCCCACCAGAACTTCATTTCTTCTGCCGAGGGTTGCTTCCCATCTTCTTTTCTCAATGTTTCTTCAACTTTTCCATATGCTTTCAAAATTGTTATTTTTCCTTAGGCCTTTTTTTACCTTTAAATTACATGTTCATTTATCATTTATTGCTAATTTCCATATTTCCTTATACCACTCTTCTGTCTTAATTTCTACCCTTCCTTTTCAATTTTTTTTCAATTTTTTGCTATTGCTGTTAGCAAAACCACCTTTTTTTTTCATCTGCGACAGGCTAGATGGCTAGCCCCCTATCTGTCTAGGGATGACCTAGCTACGGTGATCCAGACCACAGTCTTCTCAAGACTGGACTACTGTAATGGCCTCTACATGGGCCTACCTCTGTCTGTGAGCTGGAAGCTTAAGCTAGTACAGAATGCTGCTGCCCGACTTCTCACTGGGGCTCCGGTGAGATGTCCAACTTCTACCAGCCCAAGGGCCGGAATTCCGGTCACTGATCACCTGGGGGGTCACAGTGTGAAAAAGTTGAAAAAAGGGGGGTGCACCTGCCCCCGGCTCCGCCCAGCCCCCGGCTCCGCCCCCTCCCCACCCCCACTACTCCCCCGGCGGAAGGAAAGCCCCACATCCAAAGCCGATGCCGCAGCTCCTCCCTCTCTCCTAAAGCTGTGACATGCCGGCTTCCTCAGAAGGGCGATTTCAGCCGCTTCTGAGGCGGCCGGCATGCCACGGCTTTAGGAGGAAGGGATGAGCTGTGGGAGAGCCTCAGCTAGCTAGGCCGCTCCGCCATCTTGCCGACGGGGAGAGAGAAGGGACAAAAAGGAAAGAAGACGCGGCGGTAGCTCCCCCACGGCTCGTCCCAGGATGCGGCGCCCCTTCGCGCCGCCTATTGCTCCTTCTCGGTCCCCCCTCCCTTCCTTCACTGAACTACTGAAGTGAAGGAAGGGAGGAAGGGGGAACCGCCGAGAAGGAGCAGGAGGTGGCGCAAAGGGCGGCGCGTCACAGCCAGGCCTCTGACGCGCTGCCCTTTGCACCGCCTATTGCTCCTTCTCGGTCCCCCTCCCTTCCTTCACTGAACAGCTGATTTCTCGCAGGAGGGTAGGTGGGCCATATCCAAGGGGCTGGCGGGCCGTGTGCGGCCCATGGGCCGCCTGTTGGACATCATATAACGCCAATTTTGCAGCAGCTTCACTGGCTGCTGATCCAGCACCGGATCACTTTCAAAGTGATGTTACTTACCTTCAAGGCCTTATATGGTCCAGGGCCGGCGTATTTGAGGGACCGTCTTACCCCTACCAACCCCAGAGATCACTTCGCTCAGAGGACCAAGATCTATTGGAAATCCCTAGCTTTAAGACTTATCGCTTAACAGCGACTAGCCGCAGAGCTTTTTTCGATTGTAGCGCCATCTCTCTGGAACACTCTGCCGTCAGAGGTCCTTACCTGCGGGATTTATCAACTTTCCATAGGGCATGCAAGACATACCTGTTTCAGCAGGTATTTGAGTCTTATTAGTTAATAAGTTCTAAAGATGGCACCGGTGCAGGAGCAGCTTGCAGGAGCGCTCCGCCTGCGTCTTTCAGAACCTTCTTCAAAGACATCCGAGGTTACCTTTGACTTGGGAAAGGACCAACCCCCAACTGAGTAGACCCCATGCCCCAGGAGGGGCCGGTGAGGTCCTCTGTGGGGTGTTGTGGGACCCGTGGACGAGTATGAGGACTTCTACAGGTTCTGCCTGGGCCTGGAAGCCGAGCTGAAGGTGAAGAGAGCCACTGAGGCCCTGAAGGCCCCCGAGGTATCTCCGCCCCAGCCCCCATCCCCACTGCAATCAGACCCCTGAACGACCACACAGCCCCCGGCTACCATAACAGAGGGGCCGATGACTCTACCCCAACTTCGAAGGGAGTTTGGCTTGCTAGAGGCGAAGTTCAGGGAGTTCGGCGAGCGGTTGCTGCTCACCATTGCAAGCACCGCGGACATCCACTCTGCCACAGACAACCACCCCAATCTATTAGATCTAGACTGCGGGGGCAATACTGAGGAAGGAGAAGGCTCTATCTCTCAGTCGCCCAGCCCGAGGAGCACCCCAGACTTCCTCTGGGACCACTCTTGGGACCTCCAGACAGAAGATCAGCCGACTACGCCAACGAATGACCTACCAGGATTGGACGAACCGACGGAGGGGTTGGGGGAAGTTGCTGATGGACGAGATCCTCCTCCGTCGGGCTGCATTTTCGGTGACGACTGTTTGATTGCCCGGGCCGGCCTGGATCCCGGATCGTGCCCATGGTCATCTTGCCGAAGGCCAGTAGGCCCCCGGCCCGATCAACAGTTGGATATGGGGGGAGAGGAGTCCTTCTGTGTGGACCGAGTGCTGGAGCGCTGCGCGGGTCACCGGCCGAGGCGCCCTTCTCTGACGCTCTCCATGAAAAGGGAGCTGAGGGCGAGAGGAAAGATGGCGCGCGACCTTGGAGACGCGCTAGCGGAGCACGCGTCCCCCCTCCCATCGGAGATGAGTGGAGAGGAGCCCAGGCGCAGGCGCACACGCAACCAGCGCCGGCGCCGGAAGAGAGAGCCACCAGCGCCTGCCCCCTCGCTTGTCACTCCCAGTGACGCATCGGATACCACGCCAGAAAGGAAGCAGGGTGAGCCTTTAACCCCCCACCCTTCGGAGATGGGCGGGAAGAAGAGGAGACGCCGCCGGAAGCGCAGGAGGAGGCGTGAGCGACGTGGGGGGCGGTCCACCACTGGCCCCGCCTCCCTCTGGCCCGCCCCCTGCCGACAGGGAGGCCCTCCCACCTCCTCCCCTGGTGGAAGAACAGCAGCGCCACCTAGTGCGCGGAGGACCCCCGTCAGGAACACCGACGCAACAACCCGAGCCTCAACCGAACAGCTTGAGGTTCCAGCCCCTTTTTCCCGAGTCTTCGTCTTCTGACTCCCGGGTGCCGCAGAGGGATCCAGCCACCTTGATGGCAGCTCCTACACCCACCAGCCATATGAGGTTGGCTTCCAGCCATAGACCATCACCAGGACTGAGAGGGGGAGATTCAACTATTATCGACCCCTCTCAAAAACCTCTTGCCAACCCAAAGAGGGGAAAATTCAGATCCAGGACCTTTCGGGGGGCGGGTTTTGGCAACTGGAGCCATAGGGTTCATACAGACCCCAACCATATGCCCCCTTCTCCGGGCCCTAGCAAACCACCTGTCCAGGATCTGGAATCCCCCCTAGGACGGACAGAACAAAACCCCTCGGGAAGGGGATGAGGCACAAGTAGAACTGCTTCATCGCACAGCCGAGCCTGGTCAAGGACTAGATGGACCGCTCCGAAAGACCACCCCTTTTCGGAGGGGTGGTCAGAGACCGACACTTAACCAGGCCATCAGAAGTGGATGGGCAGGGGCGGGTACGTGTGATCTCGGAAGGGGCCATAGGGACGGTAGCCGTAGGCCTCATGAGAGAGGGCGGAGGAGCCGAGGAAAGGCTCGTCCTCCCTCTGACCTACGTGCTATCCCAAGGCACGCAGCTGGGGAGTCCCAATTTACCTCTCCTCCAACTCTGATACTAGCCAACACCAGGTCCGTGCGTAACAAGTCGGGGACCATCAGGGACTTCCTCCTAGAAAGGAGGGCCGACTTAGCCTGTTTCACTGAAACTTGGCTCCAAGAGGGAGATGAAGTCATCATGCATGAGCTGGCATCCCCTGGGTTTGTGGCTAGTTATCAAATGAGGACAGAGAGGCGGGGGGGGGGGGGTTGCCATTCTCTGCCGAGACACTTTTAATTCTAGGACGATTCCGACAGCAAACATTCCAGGAATAGAGTGTGCGGGTCTGGCGTGGGACCTTAGTGGGAGTGTGGCCTTCCTGTTGGTGTACCGTGCACCCAACGCACCAGCGGGAGTCTACCTAAGCTGCTGGAGGTGGTTGCGGAGGGGCATTGAGGTTCCCTAAGCTTATTGTCTTGGGGGACTTCAATGTCCGCGCCGACACCACCTCCCCCTCGACAGCAGCCATGGACCTGGTGTCCAGCATGGAGGCACTAGGACTCTCACTTTGTAAGACCGGTCCCACGCACCAGGCCGGGCACACCCTGGATTTGATCTTCGCAGCCGGAATTGGTGTGATCCTAACCTCAATCACCGAGATTCCATGGTCGGATCACAGTGTCCTAGAAATCCGTCTGGACTTGGCTTCCCTCCCCGGTAAGGGTGCCTAACCTATTCTGGTTCGCCCGAAGAGACTTATGGAACCCACTAGGTTCCTGAATGCTCTAAGGGATTGGGAACTCCCCAGCGACTCAGTCGATGGGCAAGTGGAATTCTGGAACACCAATCTTTCCAGGGCCCTAGACGAGATCGCCCCCAGGCGCTCTCTCATCCCCCGTAGAAATCGCTCACCTTGGTACACTGAGGAGCTGTGGGCGATGACACGGAGGAAGAGACAGCTAGAGGACGTGTGGCGGAGCCCCCGTGACGGAGCATCGAAATCGGCTTATAAACAGTTTAAAGAGGTTTATGAGCACGCTATCAAGGAAGCGAAAAAAGCCTATTATTCTTCCCTGATAGAGTCAGCTAGTTCACGCCCAGCTCAACTTTTTAAGATAATTCGGTCCTTGACAACAATCCCGACTGTCCCAAACGATAGGGGTTCGGCTCCAACAGCTGAGGTTTTTCAGAACTACTTTACTGACAAGATTTCGACACTCTGCCGGGACATCCCTGCCACTCTTGATACAGTTAGCGAACTCGAGACCCCGCCGCCACTCGGCGGGCCCTCTTTCACCCGTTTCCAACTGCTGGACACAGCAGCTGTCGACAAGTTACTCGCTGCAGCTAGACCAACTACTTGCTCCCTCGACCCGTGCCCCTCTTGGCTAATTAGATCTTGCTGGGAGGGGCTACGAGGCCCCCTGGGAGTGATCATAAATAGCTCCCTTGAGCAAGGAGTCTTCCCAGGGGGACTGAAAGAGGCCATGGTGAGACCGCTGCTGAAGAAGCCGAACCTAGACCCTTCGGCTCCCTCCAATTACAGGCCTGTTTCCAACTTGCCTTTCTTAGGCAAAGTAATTGAGAGGGCAGCAGCGGATCAGCTGCAGCAGTTCTTGGAAGACACAGCTGGACTTGATCCCTTCCAGTCCGGCTTCTGTATTGGGCATGGGACGGAGACCGTGCTTGTCGCCATTACAGACCAACCGCCGCCAGCTGGACCAGGGTGGATCAGCCCTGCTTGTCTTGTTAGACCTGACAGCAGCGTTTGACACCGTAGATCACGCTTTGTTGACCCACCGTGTAGCCGTGTCCGGAGTTGGGGGGACCGCCCTTAAATGGGTGGCCTCCTTCCTCCGGGACCGGGGACAACGTGTGGAGGGGGGAAGGGAGGTCTCTGGGAGACTCCCACTTAATTGTGGGGTCCCCCAGGGGGCCATCCTCTCCCCCTTATTATTCAACATCTATATGCGCCCCCTGGCCCAGCTGGCCCGCGACTTTGGTCTGGAGTGTTATCAGTACGCTGATGACACCCAGCTTCTGCTGAGAATGGACGGCAGGCCGGACACCGTACCCGATTGTTTCCATCTCTGCCTTGAAGCCGTGACTGGTTGGCTGCGTGCCAGCTGGCTGAAGGTGAACCCGTCGAAGACGGAGATCTTGTGGCCTGGTCGCCCTGGGCTGGATGAGTGCCGGTTGCCTACCCTGGATGGCGAGCGTCTTAGCCCGTCATCCCTTGTTAAGAACTTAGGTGTCCAACTGGACCCCTTGCTGACCATGGAGACTCAGGTCTCCGCGGTCAGCAAGACGGCGTTCTTCCACCTACGGCAGGCTAGACGACTGGCACCCTACCTGTCCAGGGACGACCTGGCCGCGGTGATCCAAGCGACGGTCATCTCGAGGCTGGACTACTCTAACGCCCTCTACGTTGGCCTTCCCTTGTCAACAATTCGAAAGCTCAAGCTAGTGCGGAACGCCGCTGCTCGCTTGCTAGCGGGAACGCCGGTAAGGGAGCACATCACGCCAATCCTTCGGCAACTGCACTGGCTTCCCATGGAGCACTGAATTGCCTTCAAGGTGTTGGTGTTAACCTTTAAGGCCTTGCACGGCCTAGGGCCTGCGTACCTGAGGGACCGCCTTGCTCCATACATTCCCCCGAGATCACTACGTTCAGAGGAACAAAATCTGTTACTAGTACCACCAATCCGCTCCTGCCATCTGTCTACTACCAGGCAGAGAGCCTTCTCCGTGGGAGCCCCGGTGCTATGGAACTCCCTCCCGGATGACGTCCGGGCTGCCACGGAGCTCATTCCCTTTCGGAGGGCTGTTAAGACTACACTGTTCAGATTGGCCTTTGATCAGGCACACTAGCTGGGGTGGCTGCTTATTACAGCCCCTTAATATATTTGTGCCTCGGGTCCGAGGAAATGCTTTATGTTCCTTCCAAATACCTTGTGATGTGACTTGTAATTGTTTTAAATGTTTTAAATGTTTTATTGTTTTACTGTACGGCTGCATGGCCATTGCATGCAGCTTGTTTTTATATGTTGTGACCCACCCCGAGCCTGCAGGGAGGAGCGGAATACAAGATCAAATAATAAATAAAAATAAATAAATAAATATTAATTTGTTTTTATTGTGTTCATGTGTATGTTGTGAGCCGCTCCGAGCCCTCATGGAGTGGCGGCATATAAGTTCGAATAATAAATAAATAAATAAATAAATAATGTCCTTGCTGCCATTAACAACATTGTTATCAAATTCGTTTCATTTCCCCCCCCCCCCCATCATCTGTATCATATAAAGATAACAATAAAGTCGCTGGATTTCTATTAATTTATCTCTCCAAAATGCTTTCTATCTCTATTATAGCTTTTCCCCAGAACTTCTGTACATATTTACATTGCCACCACATGTAAATATTAGGGTTGGTTTAGAATCCTAAAATCGGGATTCTAAAATCAAATGGGGGATTTTTTTGATTAGTATATCAAAGACTTACAAAAAATTTTCAAAAAGTGCTAAATGTAACTTAAGTACTAACGAAATTCTAAAGTGGTTCTAAAGTAGGAAAAGCAGGGAAACAGTTAAAAATCAAGGGGAACATTCCCTTCACCTCTGCAGTGCAATTAAGTGGAGCTGTAATGTATAACATAAATATAAGAGGTAGTAGCTACTAGCTACTAGCTCTCAGGACAATTGTGAAAGTGAAGTACGATTCTCTCCCCCCCCCGCCCTTATTATTTCCCCTCTACCTCCTTTCTTCCTTCTCTACCCTCTTCTTTCATTCCTTCCTTTGCTCTTTGGTTCCCCATCCCTTCTTTTCTCTTCTTCGCCCCTCTTCCCCCCGCTCGCCGGTGCCTCGCTCACCCCTCTCGCTCTCTCTCTAGCCTCGATCCATGGATCGAGGCTGAGAGAGAGGCAGAGGGCGGGCCCCTTCCAGCTAAAAATATAAGCCGACCCAAGCCTGGGTCGGCTTATTTTAGCTGGAAAAGGGCCTCGGCCCCTCTGCTTCTCTCTAGCCTGGATCGAGGCTAGAGAGAAGCAGAGGCGTGAGGCCCCTTTTCCAGCTAAAATATAAGCCGGCCCAAGCCTGGGTCGGCTTATATTTTAGCTGAAAGGGTTCGCATGCCCCTCTGCTTCTCTCTAGCCTGGATCCAGGCTAGAGAGAAGCAGAGGGGTGCGCAGAGCGCCTTTTCCAGCTAAAATATATGCCCGACCCAAGCCTGGGTCGGCTTATATTTTAGCTGGAAAGCGCCCCTCGCGCTCTCCGCCTCTCTCTAGCCTGGATCCAGGCTAGAGAGAAGCAGAGGGGTGCGGGAGCGCCTTTCCAGCTAAAATATAAGCCGACCCAAGCCTGGGTCGGCTTATATTTTAGCTGGAAAGCGCCCGCGCGCTCCGCCTCTCTCTAGCCTGGATCCAGGCTAGAGAGAAGCAGAGGGTGCGCGGAGCGCGCCTCCAGCTAAAATATAAGCCGACCCAAGCCTGGGTGGCTTATATTTTTAGCTGGAAAAGCCTGGGTCGGCTTCGCAGCGCCTCTCCGCCTCTCTAGCCTGGATCGAGGCTAGAGAGAGGCAGAGAGGCGCGCGGGGGCCTTCTCCTCAGCCAATGACAAAACACGCTTAAAAGGGCAACGAAGCCATACGAATGCTTTACGGCCCAGATACAAAAATGGCGCCGCGAAGTGCCGTAAAAGGAAGTCTACTTCCGGGTTCACGACAGCGAGCCGTAAAACAACAAAAGTCCCATTAATTACGAATTTCTAACGAATCAATTAGATTTCCGTTTCAATTTTAGCATGCCTAGTAAATATATGATCCCATTTCTTGGCAACTCCTTCAACATTTTTTCGAAGAGCTCTTAAGCCAGCACAAAAGTGAGATTGGACCTATTGCACCCAGCTAGGTGATGGAACCATTACAGGATTGAGAGCGATTGATGGGTTTTACCTGTAAATTAGCTAAAGACAAAAGAAACATGGGGAGCACATAGATCAGCAGTGAGATGTATTTGGCATCATGAGATCAAGACCATAACATCTCTTTAGACTGGTTTGAATCCCTGCTTGGCCATGGAAACCAGCTGGGTGACCTTAGTCAATTCACATTTTCTCAGTCTTAGAAGAAAGCGAAGCTCTCCCTGAACAAATCTTGTCAAGAAAAGAGTCTCCTTATGGTTACTATGGGTCAAAAACTGACTGACTGACTGACTGACTGACTTTATTATTTCTGAGTCGCCCTCCACGTTAGTGCTCCGGGCGACTTACACACAACAAATTCCACAATTAAAATAGAGTATTTAAAACTAGATTAAAATATTCAGTGGTTAAATGCAGGGGCCAGGCCCGGTATTTGAGTTCCTGGTTCTGCATTAACCATGGGCTTTCCTAAATAGCCAGGTCTTCAGAGCGGTCAGGAACTGGGGCAGGTCGAGGGAGGCTCTCTGGTCCGGTGGCATCGAGTTCCAAAGAACGGGGGTCCCCAACGGAGAACGATCTCCGTCTCGTGGTCTCCAGGTGGGCCTCTTCCAAGCCTGGTACGTGAAGAAGGTTCTTGTTTGCTGGCCGCGGGGTCCTTGAGTAAGCAGGCATCAACAAGCGGTCTTTTTAGGTATGTTCCGCCCCGGCCCCGTAGGGCATAGAAAGCCAAGGTCAAGGTCTTGTGTAAGGCTCTATACTCAACGGGCAGCCAGTGCACGCGCTGCAGAGATGGTGTAATGTGGCATCTCATCGATGTTCCTGTGAGAAGCCTATTTGTAGCCACACAGCCACAAACTCAACATCCTTCTCAGCAAAGGAAGAAGATGGCTGCCCATTTCTTTTTTAAAAAATTGCAAAAAAAATGGAAAAATGGAAAAAGGGAAAAAAGAAATACAATACTCCCGCTTGCTAGCAGGAGTGCCGGCGAGGGAGCATATTACACCTACCCTTCGGCAGCTGCACTGGCTTCCCATTGAGTACCGGATCGCCTTCAAAGTGTTGGTTCTGACCTTTAAGGCCTTGCACGGCCTGCCCCGAGATCACTGCGCTCAGATGAGCAGAATCTGTTGTTAATTCCATCAGTCCGCTCCTGCCACCTATCGACGACTAGACAAAGGTCTTTTTCTGTGGCAGCACCAGGGCTCTGGAATGCCCTCCCGGAGAGTGCCCGAGCCATTTCGAATGGGCCCATTTCGGAGGGCATGTAAGACGGCCCTCTTGGGCTGGCTTTTAATTAAGTGCCCGAGGTGATAACTCCTGATGTATGTCTTCCTAATCCATGCTTTGACCTTTGTAATCGTTTTAATGTGGCTTTTGTTTTTGGTTTTATACTTTTATTGACTGTAATTGGCCGCATGCCGCATGTTGCGCTGTGCTGTTGATGTAATTTTATGTGATCCGCCCCGAGCCTGCTGGGAGGAGCGGAATACAAAAATGAAATATAAATAAATAAATAAATATAAATATATATAAATAAAAGAGCAAGCAAGTTTACGAAATGGTATACAATCGGTGCTTGTTAAACAGGTGAAAAATCAAATTTGGCTATACAGTTATTATGCCTTAACATTTCTTGTCCTTCTAACCCAGGCCTGGGCAAACCTCAGCCCTCCAGGTGTTTTGGACTCCAACTCCCATGGCTCCTAACAGCCGATAGGCTGTTAGGAATTGTGGGAGTTGGAGTCCAAAACACCTGGAGGGCTGAAGTTTGCCCAGGCCTGTTCTAACCCCGCACCCATGAATCTAACCCTCCGATGGTTGCCCTCTTCTGCTTAAGTCAACGGGCTCTCCAATGAGTCAAGGTCAGGCGTATCAAAGCAATGTGATAGCTCTGAAAACAGCATCACTAATACCCACATCCGATTCCTTGACACTTTAGAAATGCACAGAAACTCTGGTCAACATGATTCACTGTGTTATTAAAGAGAGGGTCCAAGCAAACTTCACAAGTCATTGCTCTTTGTCACTTATTTATGTTTCAGCTTCATTTTAATGGGTTTTCATGTATGTCATGCAATGCAACGCTGGCACAATGCATTTGATCTCTGCTGAGCTTTTAGCCTGATTCACTGCCAGACTGAAGCGCATCTAATGCTCGTATTCTCCGTGCTCTGAACATCTGTGGATTGGCATATGAGCCCCTGGTGTTATCACTCTTACCACTGAATCCGTAAGCACATGAATGTCATGATTATTTCTGTTTACACGACCGAACATACTAGAGTGGGTGAAAATACCAAGGCTTTCTCTAATTCCTTTGTAACCACCACTTGGAATTTAGTATAAGAGAGATTTGTTGTAAGTTTCGAGTGATGTCTTTCCGAACATAAATTCCTGTTCTATAAGGATTTCATATAATTGCTTTTGTGAGAGACATTAGCATTACATCCTGGGTCTGCAGATAAGATGTTTTTAAAAATGGCAGCTTTTCATGTTAAGGATTGGCTGAAATTACTGTCATAAACCTGTTTCCACGCGGCTGGAGAAAGCTTATGAAAGGAGGAAATGTTGTTTCTAAAAGTGTGCTCTTCTCAAAAGTGATTAGATACACCCGTGGCCTCAGATCCTTGCACCTGTGACCCCCATCAAGCCCAGTCTATTTGTGGAGCTATTCCTGGGAGATGGCTACGTGCGGAAATCAATTTGTTCAGTTCCGGGTATGGCTTTTAATAACATTTTAGTCTTATGAAAGTGAGGAATGGAGGCTGGCTGCTAATGTCATGAAAGAGCAAAAACCGAGCGGCGGAAGGCAGATTGAGATTTACTGGTACATCTCTGGATAATTGGCATTATTGGCATTGTAGTTGCTTATTAATGAGGGTTATTGTTGTATTTAAAATTGTATCATTATTGCCACAGCTTGGTCCAGGAGCAGATTAAAGGTCCTTTATTTCCTTTTATATCAAACGTCTAGAAACTATTTAAGATTAAGGCAGGGCTGGTTCGTCCATTAGGCAGACTACACAGGCGCGTAGGGTGACGTCACCCGGGAGGGGCGTCGCCACCTGGGAGGGGCGTCGCCACCTAAGAGGGGCGTCGCTACCTGGGAGGGTGTCGCCACCTGGGAGGGGCGTCGCCGCGCCCGGCTCCGCCCTCCCGCCGCCCGCTGCGCTGCCCCGCCCCTGCCATTGCGCCGCCAGGCCTCCGCAGCCAGCTCTGCGGCCTGCACCATGCCGCCCCGCCAGCCGGGCCTTTGTTAGGTCGGGTCGGCCTCACATATGCGCAGAAGCTTCTACAGGTGCTACAGTGCATGCGCGAAAAGCTCTGTGCATGCGTACTGGCTCCAGAGCGCACCTCCCGCTTTGGAGCCAGTGCACGTGTGCGCAGTTTCACGCATGCACACTGGGCTCCAAAGCGGGAGCAACTGGGGGGGCGCAAAAAAAATTTCATGTACCCCCCGGGAACAGGTAGGTCCGCCCCTGGATTAAGGTCATGAAGGATCTTCATGATTTGCTTTATTTAACCTATGTCAGTTATGACTAGATTTTACATCGGAAAGGCTCCTGATAATGAGAAGAAGATAACACAAATACATTATTATACAGACAAAACAGGAAAATGAGTCATTTTCAAGATACGTTTCAGATGGAAATTTCAGAGTCTATTGCACATGCTTGCTAATGTCTCTATGAAGCTGCTCTCGATACCTCTGGGGAAACAGCAAGGTGCACTGAAATGGATTTTGTTTCAAATGTAAAATGCATCATGGAAAGAAATGCAATCCCATCATTTCAAGCAAGGACTCCAGGTAACTCTCCCAAAAGCTCAGATAATGAGGTTTCAAAATTTTCATCTTTTCATGACAAGGTGTTAATTTTTATTTTTATGGGGAAACAATTTAATTAAATCTATATTTTAGAAAACCTGCACTGCAGGAATGATAGTAAGAAGCATTTTGAAGTAGGAGGCCTTTTTTGGTGGGAAATGGGATTTTATTTATTTATTTATTTATTATTCGGGCTTCTATGCCGCCGATTCCCTGGGGCTCAGTAAAATACAAGGCAATAAAACAGTT
>JARBWK010001926.1:0-16785 GCA_030556195.1 Anolis apletophallus | reverse complement strand
AGGTCGCGAAGCCTCGCGCGTGAATGGAAATAGACGGTCTCAGCCAGCGTGGCGAACCCAAGCATAGGCCATCTCGTCTCTTCTCAATTGGGGATATGTCCACTGCAAGGCCAGGGACCGGTGGCCTTTGGTACCAGCGGGCCAAAGCGACTCTTTGGCGTATACATGTCAGCCCAGCCAGCCACCTGTTGATCTATAACGGTGTTTCTCAACCTGGGAGGTCGGACCTAGAGAAGTCGCAAAAGAAATTCTCAGAGGGTCATAAGACCATCAGAAAACAAAGACCATCAGGGGTTCTGTGTGGGAAGTTTGGCCCAATTCTGGCTTGTTTGTGAGTTTCATAATGATCTTTAGATTGTGGAAGTGAACTATAGAGAAATCCAACAACTGCAACTCCCAAATATTAAAATCAATCCCCCCTCCCAATCTACCAATGTTAAAAATTTTGAGTATTGGTTATTTGAGCCAAATTGGACGTATTGGGTGTTTGTGACAATACATCCTGCATATCGAACATTTACATTACGATTCATAACAGTAGCAAGTATAGTTACAAGTAATAACAAAATAATGTTATGGTTGGGGGTCTCCACAACATGAGGAACTGTGTTAAGGGGTTGTGGCATTAGGAAGGTTGAGAACCACTGATCTATAGGGTTTTGTGAATGTCTTCCTCCAAAAGAGACCCTATAGCACAGGGGTCGGGAACCTTTTTGACTCAGAGAGCCATGAAAGCAAAATATTTGGAAATTTATTTCAGTGAGAGCTATATAATATATATAATATATTTTAGACTGAATTCAACTCAATGTGTCTCTAATGCGTACATACGATGAGAAAAGGATTCCCCCGGCAGAATGACGTGACGCTTCAGGCCTGCCTCTGCAAAAGGCACGCTCAGGACTCTGGGAAGGAAGAGAAGATGGATGGAAGGAAGGAAGAGGAAATAAAGGAGGGAGGGGAGAGGAAGAAAGGAAAGAAGAACAAACTATGGAAAAGGAAGAAAAGAAAGGCAGAAGAGAAACAAGGAGGGGAAAAGAAAGAAGGAAACGGGAAGGGAGGAAAGGAAAGGGTGGGAAAAGAAAGGAAAGGGTGGGGAAAAAAGTAAAATAATGAAGGGAAAAGAGGAAAAGAAAGAAAAGAGTGAGAGAGGAAAGTGAAAAAAAGGCAGAAGAAGGGAAAGGGAAGACTTGTGAGGAATGGGAGGGAAAGAAGAGAAGAAGAAGGAAAGGGAGAAGGGGAGAAAGAAAGGAGAAGGGGAGGAAGGAATGAAGGAAGAGGGAGAATGGAGGAAAGAAGGAAGGGGAGAGAGGGAGGGAAAAGGAAGGAGAGAAGGAGGAAGGAAAGGGTGAAGGGGAGAAAGAAAGGAAGGAAGAGGGAGGAAGAGGGAGAATGGAGGAAAGAAGGAAGGGGAGAGAGGGGGGAAAGGAAGGAGAGAAGGAAAGGGTGAAGGGGAGGAAGGAAGGAAGGAAGGAAGAGGAAAGAAGAGGGAGAATGGAGGAAAGAAGGACGGGGAGAGAGGGAGGGAAAAGGAAGGAAAGAAGGAGAGGGTGAAAGGGAGGAAGGAAGGAAGGAAGGAAGGAAGGAAGGAAGGAAGGAAGACAAAGGAAGAGGGAGAATGGAGGAAAGTAGGAAGGAGAGAGAGGGAGGGAAAAGGAAGGAGAGAAGAAGGAAAGAGTGAAGGTAGAGAGAGAAAGGAAAGAAGGAAGAGGAAGGAATGAAGGTCCTTGGCTGCTCTGGAGAGCCAGATACAATCATGAAAAGAGCCACATTTGGCTCCAGAGCCATAGATTCCTGACCTCCTGCTATAGCACCCGAAATTCCTAAGCAGCCTCCCATCCAAGTCCGGATGATGGAGGCGCATGCTGCGAAGCCACGCAACGCCTGCCTGGGGATCGCGCACTTGCGACTGTGTCCCTGCGAGTTGGAATCCCCGGCAGCGTTGCCATGAAATCCCTGCCATGGATTGCCTGCCATCCCGGAGGCGATCTGGGCCTGCAGCGGAAGCAGCCAGCGACCTGAGTGCCGATCGCCCTAGCGACCAGAAGAGGATAAAGTCTTCCGGGTCGCCAGGGCGATCGGCCCCCGCAGGTCGCCGACTGCAAGCCCGGATTGCCTCCCGGGATGGCAGGCACTCCAAAGCCGCCGCTCCTCCGATTGTTCTCCGGAGCGCCAGGCTGTCTGCCGACGCAGGCCTCACAGAGCCCGCAATGGGATGGCGGCAGCGGCACCCCTTCCTCTTGGCCCCACCCGGACGCTCTTCTCCCTGGGCCGGACAGAATCGGCTGCCGGGCCGCATCTGGCCCGCGGGTCGTAGGTTGCCCAGGTCTGCTCTTGGGGTTTTGGTGCCACCTATAGATCGGCCTTCCAAGTCACTTATTGGGATCCTCTGACCCTCGTCGTGCTTTTCTGTGCCAAGGAATCCTCTTGCCAATCCCTTGTCCCATTTCGACCCCTCGGTTCGCGTTCTCCTCTCTGGCGCAGCAGGAAACACGCTTTGGGATAGTGAAGGCAGGCCCTTGGTGTCACCTCTCCATCTTGGCCAAGCTGAGCTCTGGGGGGTCACTTCTCACCCCGGTTGGTCCTGTTTTATGGCCTGTCTCCTGCCAGTTTCGCCCTCCCTTCTTCCCTTCTCTCTCTCTTGGCTGGAGATCCAGGCCCGAAATGCTTTCGTGACAGCTCATCTGGCTGTGAGCTTGGGGCAGGAATGTCTGGATTTACGAGCTGGGAAAGCGGGCGGCCCTCCAAGGCCTTTCAAGGCCTCCTTGGTGTGGAGTGGAAATCCGAGTGAAGACGGAGCGTGGCCGAGGCGTGGGACCCCCGACACCACACCATTGTCACATAGGTCAGAGAACCCAAGAATAAACCAGTTGGTCTCTTGGAGAGCCTCCCTAGGCCCCTCTCCGTTGGCCCAAACCATTGCGGAGGATTGACCTCAAATGGGTGTTGTGTCGTCGCACTGCGAGCTCGGTGGAGCCCAACCTGACCTCGTGTGGCCCCTGAGCAACCGGGGGCGTGTGCGAAATTCCGCCTTTCCACATAGAGATAATGGAAGAAGGATGAGGCAAGGCCTCAGAGAGCCAAGGAAGGCTGATTTGCAACCTGACGGGGGAAGAGCGACTTGGAGACCGTCCACATTGAGAACATCAATAGGGAAAGGCATCGGGAGAGGAGCGTGCGCCTCCGGAAATGTGTCACAATGGACATTCATTCACAAAGATTCACACGGAGTTATGCAGGGCTGCGTGAACCCTCCAGCGTGACACAACGGTCCAATATAATCCTCCCGGAGAATTGATAGGTGCCTAGATCAGTTTTTCCCAACCACTGTTCCATGGCACACTAGTGCAGTCTTTCTCAACCAGTGTGCCGTGGCACACTAGTGTGCCGTGATGGACCTCCTGCTGTGCCGCGAGAAGCTCTCTGCCCCCTTCCTTCCCCCTCCTCCTGCCGAACTCCTGCTGCATGGGGGAGGGAGAAAAAGGGCTGGGCAGCAGCGAAAAAAGAAGAAGAAGGGGCCGGGGTGCCGCCTCCTTCGACCGTTTCCCCAGCCAGCCTCAATCCGCCATGACTCCTGCCATGACTCTTGCCCCTCGCCGCTGAAGCCACGTGGAGGAGGGAGCCCCGTCCACTGAAGCCCGTCCACCACTCATGCTCCTCCTCTGTGGGAGAGCTGAAGCTGGGGAGGGAGGGGGGGCGGGCATGACGCTGCCTGGCTCCGCCCCTTCCCCGGCTTCAGCACTCCCAGCAGTTGCTCCAGCCTTGAGGGGACAGTGCCAAGCCAGCATTGTGCTGGCTCTGGCACCGCTGGCTTGGCACTGCCCCTCAAGGATGGATGGAGCAGCTGCTGAGAGGTGAAGCCGGGGAGGGGTGGGGCATGGCGCAGCCTGGCTCCGCCCCCTCCCCAGCTTTGACATTCCCAGCAGCTGCTCCCAGCAGGCCACCATCCCCCAGCCGTTCTTTACTGTGTTAGAGTGTCATTTTGTGTCATTTTGGTTGGTGGGGTGCCCCCGGATTTTTTTAATGTTAAAAGTGTGCCGCGGCTCAAAAAAGGTTGGGAAACACTGCACTAGTGTGCCATGAGCGATCGCCTGGTGTGCCACGGGAAAACCTCTCTTCCCTCCTTTCTTCCCCCTCCTGCCGAACTCCTGCTGCTGCTGCTTGGGGGAGGAGGAGGAGGAAGGGCCGTGCGGCGGCGAAGAAGAAGGAGCCGGGGCGCCGCCTCCTTCAGCCGTTTCCCCAGCCAGCCAGCCTCCATTCGAGGTCACGGGGATGGCAGACGCATTCACCTTCCTCCTGCAACTGTGAAGGAAGCGAAGGAGCCAGCTGCTGCGTCCCAGGTGAGGCCCCGGAGCGCCCTTTCCCCCACCCCCCCAAGCCCCTAGGGGAGGAAGGGCCCCAAAGAGAAGAAGGGGCCTTCTTTTGCAGGGGGAAAGGGTCGGGGCCTGGGAGGAGGGCCCTCGGAGGAAGGAAAGGCAGGCGGGATTCTGTGAGGGACTCCCTCGCCAGCCTTCCTCAGCCTTCCTCCCAAATGCCAAGGTCTATTTTCCCCAAATTCCATCTGTGTTCACATTTGGGCATATTGAGTATTATTCCAAGTTTGGTCCTGATCCAACATTGTTTGAGTCCACAGTGCTCTCTGGATATAGGTGAACTACAACTCCAAAACCCAAGGTCAATGCCCACCAAACTCTTATAGCAGTGTTTCCCAACCTTTTTTGAGCCGCGGCACACTTTTAACATTAAAAAAATCCGGGGGCACCCCACCAACCAAAATGACACAAAATGACACTCTAACACAGTAAAGAACGGGCTGGGGTGGTGGCCTGCGCTGGAGCAGCTGCTGGGAATGTCAAAGCTGGGGAGGGGCGGAGCCAGGCTGCGCCATGCCTCACTCTCCCCGGCTTCACCTCTCCCAGCAGCTGCCCAGCCTTGAGGGGCAGTGCCAAGCCAGCGGTGCCAGAGCCAGCACAATGCTGGCTCTGGCACTGTCCCCTCAAGGCTGGAGCAGCTGCTGGGAGTGCCGAAGCCAGGGGAAGGGGTGGAGCCAGGCCACGTCATGCCCCGCCCCCTCCCCCAGCTTCAGCTCTCCCACAGAGGAGGAGTATGAGTGGTGGACGGGCTTCAGTGGACGGGGCTCCTCCTCCACGTGGCTTCAGCGAGCGAGGGGCAAGAGTCATGTCAGGAGTCATGGCGGATTGAGGCTGGCTGGGGAAATGGCCGAAGGAGGCGGCACCCCTGCCCCTTCTTCTTTTCTTCGCTGCTGCCCAGCTTCTTCCTCCTCCTGCCCCATGCAGCAGGAGTTCGGCAGGAGGAGGGGGGAAGGAAGGGGGGCAGAGAGCTTTTCTCGCGGCACAGCAGGAGGCCCATCACGGCACACTAATGTGCCATGGCACACTGGTTGAGAAAGACTGTCTTATAGTATTTTCTCTTGGTCATGGGAGTTCTGTGTGGGAAGTTTGTGTCTTTCTGCCTTTCCTGCCAGGATATCTATGTTGAGTTCATCGAAACAGGCCCAGGTTTCACACTGAGTGTATAAATACATTTTAAAACACATTAACTATATGTATGATTGTGTTAGAGTGTCATTTTGTGTCATTTTGGTTGGTGGTGTGCCCCAGGATTTGGTCAATGTGAAAAATGTGCCGCGTCTCAAAAAAAGGTTGAAAAACATTGTCCTAAGGAAACCCGATGAGATTCATGGAGTTGTCGTGAAGTCGACCCGAAGGCACAGAGGCGTGCATCCAATTTAAATAATCAGATTGTATCCTCTCCCTCATCGATACAGTCTGAGCCTTTCGTAAAGTCCTTCTAATCCAAGGCCTTGTGAGGCTTTCAGAACATCTCTTTTGGGGGTGGGTGGGTGTTCTGGCCGTCTTGTTGCCCCCCCACCATTGCCACCCGTTCCTCCTCGATGAAATGCCGGATAATGCTCTTGGAACGCGGCTCCGGCAGAGTTATTTCTGGGTTTGGAAGAACATGAGCTCATGCTCCCTCGCCGCTGCGCCAGAGCCAGATCGTATGATACGGCCGCCTTGTTAAAAAAAGTCTCAGTCGGGCAATAAAGGGCCCCGCCAAAACATGAAGACGGAGCAAACATGTCCCCGGAGGGGTCCTATTAGCGGACCGAGGAACGCTGGAGCAAAACCCTTCTTCCTTCGGGCCCAGAGCCAGGTGCCCCAGTTCGAAGGGAGGCTGGCTTTCCCATCGTGAATGCACATATAGTAGGCTTGCTGGAAAGTGCAGTCCACAAAGACCTTGTATGTAGACCAAGAGCCAGTATTTCTGGACTTCGGCTGGCATCTCTGCCAGAAGGGACAGAGAGTTTCATCTATGCTGACGATTGTGCCATCACCACCCACGCAGGGAGCTCTGAAATGGTTGAACAGAAGCTCTCCAAAGCTTTAGGTCAGGGGTGCCCACACTTTTTCACCATGCGAGCTACTTATAATAAAACCAAGTCAGAAAGATCTACCTACCTCCTCAAGGCTGGAGAGGGAAGGGGGCGGGGCTTGGCATGGCCTGGCTCCGCCCCCCTCTGGCTTCAGCTCTACCAGCAGCTTCTCCAGCCTTGAGGATGGCAGTGCCAAGCCAGTCTTGTGCTAGCTATGCCACCACTGGCTTGGCATTGCCATCCTCAAGCCTGGAGAAGCTGCTGGTAGAGCGGAAGCCACAGGGGGCAGAGCCAGGCCGTGCCAAGCCCCGCCCCCTCCCCCTTGTGCTAGCTGTGCCACCACTGGCTTGGCATTGCCATCCTCAAGCTTGGAGAAGCTGCTGGTAGAGCGGAAGCCAGAGGGGGCGGAGCCAGGCTGTGCCAAGCCCCGCCCCCTCCGCTCTGGCTTTGGGCTCCCAGCAGCTTTCTCCAGCCTTGAGGAGGGCAGGGCCAAGCCAGTCTTGTGCTAGCTGTGCCACCACTGGCTTGGCATTGCCATCCTCAAGCTTGGAGAAGCTGCTGGTAGAGCGGAAGCCAGAGGGGGCGGAGCCAGGCTGTGCCAAGCCCCGCCCCCTCCCTCTGGCTTTGGAGCTCCCAGCAGCTTCCAGGCTTGAGTATGGCAATGCCAAGCTGGCCTTGTGCTAGCTATGCCACCACTGGCTTGGCATTGCCATCCTCAAGCCTGGAGCAGCTGCTGGTAGAGGAAGCCAGAGGGGCGGAGCCAGGCTGTGCCAAGCCCCGCCCCCTCCCTCTGGCTATGGCGCCCCCCGCAGCTTCTCCAGGCTTGAGGAAGGCATTGCCAAGCCAGCCTTGTGCTACCTATGCCACCACTGGCTTGGCACTGCCATCCTCAAGCCTGGAGAAGCTGCGGGGAGTGCCGAAGCTGGGAGAGGCGGCGGGGCTTGGTGCGGCCTGGCTCCGCCCCCTCTGAGAAGCGCCTCATCCGGCTGGGATCGACCTCTTTCGGTCCAAGGATCAACTTGTCCATCGCGATCGACTTCCTGGGCAGTCCTGCTTTAGGTGCTCTTACTGCCCATTACAGGGGAAACCAGCCGATTTCTAATCCATGTAAGTTTCATCTATGCTGACGATTGCGCCATCACCACCCAGGTATGGAGCTTTGAAATGGTTGAACAGAAGTGGAAGGAATAGCACCATTTTATTCTGCTCTGTTCAGCCCTCATCTGGAATAACCCTGCAACCCTGGAATAATAATAATAATATGAATATGAATAATAATATGAATAATAATATGAATAATAAGAAGAATATGAATAATATGAATAATAATAATAATAATATGAATAATAATATGAATAATAAGAATAATAATAAGAATATTTATATTTCTGTATTTTTTTTTGTGTTATTGTTGATGTTTTTGATCTTAATTTAATTGTTTGGGCCTGGCCTCATGTAAACCGCCCCGAGTCCCCATTGGGGAGATGGTGGCGGGGTATAAATAAAGATTAATATTATTATTATCCCATCACCCAGCAGGCCTGTTTGCACGGCTGGGGCCGTCCAAGCTGAGCCTGCCGCCGAAGCTCAGCAGAACATGGAGCCTGGGCAAACGTTGACTCATTTTGGCCGGCTTTCTTGGCCCCGAAAAGGTTGGCCAAGGCTCCAGACGCGGCCGGGAAGGTGGCAGGCCAAGCTTGGCCCAGGCCCTATTTGTCTTGTAAGGGGACCCGGCTCCTCAATTAGCGGTGGAAACAAGACCACGACGTGCGAAAGAGGCCATTAGAGTGAATGCGTTCACATGCACTTGGGCCTTGACACCACACGAAGTGCAGAGCGCGGGAACCTGGCCTGACCCCTGTTGCGAGGCCGAGAGGCAAAGAAAGCCTTTTTTCAGGGTCCAGGTTATTCCCTGCCAAGAGGTAATGTGGGCCATCAATCCTCCTCTGCCGGCCCATCAATCCTCAAAGCCCCACACCCGGAAAGCTGCTTCGTTCCTAAAGTGTGGTCTCGGGCGTGCATTCGTCCGTACCATTTATTAGAAAGGTTCATTGTTAAACCGCTGAGCTGCTGGACGTGCTGACCGAAAGGTTGCGGGTTTGAATCCGAAAAGCGGGGGTGAGCTCCCACTGTTAGCCCCAGCTTCTGCCAACCCAGCAGTTCGAAAACATGCAAATGTGAGCAGATCAATAGGTAAGGTAACCTATTGCGCTCCAGGCAGTCATGCTGGCGCCACATGACCTTGGAGGTGTCTACGGACAACGCCGGCTCTTCGGCTTAGAAAGGGCCCTTGAGTGCTCTAGCTGGAGGTCAGCTGTGACCAGCAGTGCTGCGGAATTCGATGAGCACCAGAACATTTAATGTCAGGGGGAAACCTTACATATTGAGACAAGGCGACCCTCTATAACGGGATCTCGTATTCCCATTTGCCCAAGGTCTTGTGAGGCTGCATCTCCCACCACCACCACCACCACCCACCACCACCCCCCAGATCTGGGCAGACTACAGCTCCCATCCTCCTATATCATTCATTTTACATTGGTTGTGATGGGTATGTGGTGCCAAGTTTGCTCAAGATCCATCGCCGGTGGGATCTTGCTTTGTCAAGATCCATCGTCGGTGGGATTCAGGTTTGGGTGGACTACAACTCCCATCATCCTCTATGGTTCACCCTAACCGAACCTCACCAATATCTTCTTTATAGTCTCCTCACTTCAAAACACCTGTAAATGGCCAGATTCAAAGAAGGGCTCTGAGACCCCGGAGAACTGGGAAGCCCTGGCCCTTGAGTGCTCTAGCTGGAGGTCAGCTGCGACCAGCACTGCTGTGGAATTTGATGAGCACTAGAAGTCAGACACGACTACATTTAATGTCACGGGAAAACCTTACATATTAAGACAAGGCGACCCTCTATAACGGGACCTCGTATTCCCATTTGCCCAAGGTCTTGTGAGGCTGCATCTCCCATCCCCCCCCCCTCAGATCTGGGCAGACTACAGCTCCCATCCTCCTATAGCATTCATTTTAAGTTGGTTGTGATGGGTATGTGGTGCCAAGTTTGCTCAAGATCCATCGTCAGTGGGATTCAGGTTTGGGTGGACTACAACGATTTCAAATCTTGGGTGGTGATGGCGCAATCATCAGCATATATTAGACTTACATCAGGGGTGCTCACATTTTTTCAGCATGGGAGCTACTGATTAAAAAACCAAGTCCCAAAGATCACCCACCCAGAAATGTAAAACGTATAACTATTTTCTTATTTATTTATATTTATTATTCATTTTTATGTACCGCTCCTTCCAGCAGGCTCGGGGCAGTTTACATAAAATGAAGTTATAAAACATCAACATTTCAATTTAATGACAACAATATAAAACAGAGCATAAAATACATCCAGCCACCCCATTTCTCCCACACTGCCATATTACCACACATATTATCAGCCAGAAAGTAAGAAGAGGCTTTTGAACTGCAAGGCCATTTAATACTCAGCAAGCTAAACAAAGGGGCATGCAAAAATACATCCAACCACCCCATTTCTCCCACACTGCCATATTACCACACATATTATCAGCCAGAAAGTAAGAAGAGAGGCTTTTGAACTGCAAGGCCATTGAATACTCAGCAAGGTAAACAAAGGGGCATGCAAAAATACATCCAACCACCCCATTTCTCCCACACTGCCATATTACCACACATATTATCAGCCAGAAAGTAAGAAGAGAGGCTTTTGAACTGCAGGGCCATTTAATACTCAGCAAGGTAAACAAAGGGGCATGCAAAAATACATCCAACCACCCCATTTCTCCCACACTGTCATATTACCACACATCTTATCAGCCAGAAAGTAAGAAGAGAGGCTTTTGAACTGCAGGGCCATTTAATACTCAGCAAGGTAAACAAAGGGGCATGCAAAAATACATCCAACCACCCCATTTCTCCCACACTGCCATATTACCACACATATTATCAGCCAGAAAGTAAGAAGAGAGGCTTTTGAACTGCAAGGCCATTGAATACTCAGCAAGGTAAACAAAGGGGCATGCAAAAAATACATCCAACCACCCAATTTCTCCCACACTGTCATATTACCACCCATATTATCAGCCAGAAAGTAAGAAGAGAGGCTTTTGAACTGCAGGGCCATTTAATACTCAGCAAGGTAAACAAAGGGGCATGCAAAAATACATCCAACCGCCCCATTTCTCCCACACTGCCATATTACCACACATATTATCAGCCAGAAAGTAAGAAGAGAGGCTTTTGAACTGCAGGGCCATTTAATACTCAGCAAGGTAAACAAAGGGGCATGCAAAAATACATCCAACCACCCCATTTCTCCCACACTGCCATATTCCCCAACATATATTTCTCAAGGAACAAAGCAAGCAGAGAGGCTTTGGGGCTAAAAGGCCATTTTTAAACATTAAAAATAAACAAAGAGACATGCCACAGAACAATCAAGCACCCACCCCAAAAAGACCGACTTTTGAGATGCGGTAAGGAAGTGACCCCAAAGCGTCCTTCTTCTTCTCCTCCGTCGTTGCTCCTATTTCCACGCCGCCAGCATGCGTGCCGCCTCCAAGAGCTCACGAGAAGTCCGAGAGGCGGAATGGGCGCTTCTGCGCATGCGCGCAGGGCCAGCCATGCATCGCGTCATCCAGGCCCGCCCCCTTTGGTCTCCTACGATTCCTACGAGTGGCTGGAGAAGGACGGAGGAGGAATCCAAAAGAGGGGGCCCATTCTGCCTCTTGGACTCTGGAGATTTTGGAGGCGGCGCGCGAGCGGGGAGGAGCAACGACGGAGGACTTCTTTGCAGCGTGCAGGGGCGCGAGAAGAGGACCAACAGCAAAAAAACCTGGTCAGGGGCCTGAAGATCACCAGGATGAGGCCCGAAGATCACCCTGGTGATCGCGATCACCGTTCTGAGCACCCCTGACGTAGAATGTGCCCAAGGGCTGTATGCGGCTGGAAGATCAGCTACGTAATGTGCCACAAAAATTAGATTTGCCCTTATGCCCCTCTCAGCCTAGAGTGGATAGGATTCGGTATGGATGCACAGCAACCAACCTTTGCATCAAAAAGATTTTGGGCATTACTCTAGAAACCTAAGAAGAACGAACTTACTTGCGATTATTCTCTTTTGCAGCAAAGTGCCGAGTAAACTCCTCCATAATTTCTCCCCGAACTTGTATCTCCCGGAGAAGCTTTTTTTCCCCCACGGCGATCAACATGTTTGTTAGTTTCTCTACTACACAGGCCCGGATTACCCATAAGGCCACCCAAGGCCATGGCCTTGGGCGGCACTTTTGGGGAGACAGCAGATCCGGACCCCAACATTTTAAAAAAATTCCCCCCAAAAAATTTGAAAAAAAATTTGAAAAAAATTATTTTAAAATTTATTTTCTCTCGTTGTCCGGGTACTCCTGGATCCTGCGCGTTTGGAAAAGGTAGGCCGAAGCAGGGGGCTCCTCAGGGCTCTCATTCCCTCCCCATCTCCCTCATGTATTACATATAAAATTAAATATATTTAAAGATGAAATAAGGGGAGATGGGATACATTAAAATAAGGGGAGAGGGAGGATGGAATTAAATATATTTAATATTAAATAAAAATAAGGGGGAGGGGAGGATGGAATTAAATATATTTAATAATAAATAAAAATAAGGGGGGAGGGGAGCATGGAATTAAATATATTTAATATTTAATATTAAATAAAAATAAGGGGAGGGGCGGAGCCGGGGAGAGGGCGGAGCCAGGGGCGGGGAGGGGGCAGAGCCGGGGGCGGAGGCAGACCCTTAGGCCCCCCAGGTCATCAGTGACTGGAATTCAGGCCCCTGGGCCGGTAGAAGTTGGACAGCCCTGAACTATATGTATGACTGTGTTAGAGTGTCATTTTGTGTCATTTCGTTGGTGGTGTGCCCCAGGATTTTGTAAATGTAAAAAGTGTGCCACGGCTCAAAAAAGGTTGGGAAACACTGCTCTAAGGCACCAGACAGAGGGAATTGGTTGCCACTGAGAGACAATTTGCATAAAAGACTCTGATGGGCCAGCAAAACAGAATGCAACTGAATGCTTGAGTTTGCCAAATGACAGTTTTTTTCCGTTGGAAATGGAATGTTCATTTTCTGGGAGGTGCGAAGGTGCCAAGGAAAATGCCAAGGAATATGTGACAGCGTTTCGATAGGTTGACACTAAGGGAAAAAATGTATAAAGGACCCTGATTGGCCAGCCTCAGAACTCCAACATTCTACGGCCCCAGACAGAGGGGATTGGTTGCCACTGAAATGGTATTTGATTAAAGGACTCCGATTGGCCACCCACATTCCAACATTCTAAGGGGACGCTGAGGGAAAAGGAAAGGCCTCAGGCAGTCAGACACTGCAGCCCACAGCACTGATGGATCAGGACCAAACTTGCCATACAGAGGCCCAATGGCCTACTTCACAACGCGACCCTCGCCCAATGACCACTACAGACCAAAATTAGCACACAGAGCCCCCTTGACCCACTCTACACCCTGGTGCTGTTTCAAGGAGGATGGACCACAGATGATGGGACTCGCAGTACCTTCACTAAGTTCCTGAGACCACTGCAAGCCACGTAAACATCTCATAGGAACCAACCTTGGCACACAATGCCTTCCTCAAATAACCCGGGCACCACCGGGTCCCCAAGCTAGTTATAAATAAAAATAACAAATAATATATATATATATATATTATTTTATAGACCTGGTATGGATATTAAATAATACATATTATTGTTGTTATTATAGTAATAATAATAAATAATACAACATAAATAATATATTATATACGTAGTACTAATGTGAAATAGGTATTAAATAATATAAATTTAATATAATATATAAATATTATATCACATACACTAAATAATACTATAAATTATAAACAATACATATATTGTTATAAATATTATAATTATATACCTGGTGCTAAACATTAAATAATATTATGAACCAGCTGTACCCGGCACGCGTTGCTGTGCCCTATTTAGGAGATGCGAGAAAGTCTGAGTATGTAAGGGTTGGAAATGATGTGTTGTGTGGGTAGGAATTTGCTGGAGAATTGCTCCCTCAGAGTTTGGTTTTGGCAGTTTAACCCTCAAACACCAACTGAAATCTCTCAGCATTCTATCCTAGCCTTGGATGGCTCTTGCCAGCGTTGCTATGGTTACAGCCGTTATGCAAATCCGCCCTTATTGGCAGCCAATCATGTTGTTCAGAATGTAGAGGCTGGGTGAGTCTTTGGCTGCCCCGGAGGATGCTGGTAAATGTAGTTTTATTTTTACTCGTTGTTTTGGGGGCCTTTTAGGTTTGGGGGGAGTTTCTTTGCTACAAACGTACCTTGCTTGAGGCCTATTTCTGTTGGCAAGTATTGTGTTTCTGAGTTTATGGTTTCTTTGTTTGAGGTATACATCACATGACGTGAACCCATTTATATAATAGATAATAATATAATATTATAAATGGTTGATCAGGGATACTCATGAGTAAATGGGGTTTGTGTGGCTGTATACTCCAGTGTTTCCCAACCAGTGTGCCGTGGCACACTAGTGTGCCGTGAGTAATCTTCAGGTGTGCCGTGGGAAATGGGAACCTCCAATCCCCTTTCTTCCCCCTCCTGCCGAACACTTTTTCTCCTCCACTCGGGCTCCCTTCTTCCCAGCCTCGCTCTGCTCGCTTTGCCTCGCTTTGCTCTGGGGCGAGTCTGCGCAGTAGCACCCGCATGGGTCATGCCTTACTCCCTCCCCCTTCCCCTCCTGAACACGCTCACGCTGCCCCTCAGATCAACCTGGCGGCAGAAGCGGCAGTGGAGAAGAAAAAGTAAGTGTTGGGCAGGAGGGGGAAGAAAGGGTGCGAAGGGGAAGGGGGAAGAAGAGGTCTCTGTCGGAAGCTGGCATGGGCAAACTTAGACCTTCCGGGTGTTTTGGACTTTAACTCCCACCATTCCTAGCAGCCTCAGGCCCTTTTCCTCCCCCCCCCCTCAGCCATTTAAGCAGGAAAGCAGTTTAAGTCCACAGTAGGGTTGCCACTTTTTGATATAAGAAATAAGGGACATTTACGGGATTTTTCACAAAAATAAGGGACACTTCATTAAAAACTTGAAACTCAAACGTTAAGTAGAAATAGTTTTATTAACAGAATAAGATGATGATTGAAACTCACAAAAGAAACTGACTTACACCCTCTTAATGGTACGTGGTATGTTTCTGCATGCTTTGTCATGCAGAAAAAACATTATTAGAACTACCTAATTTTCTCCATCTGCATTTAGTCCATGACTTTGCTGACTTTAAAAGTGCACTGTCTAAACATTAAAATAAAATAAATTCTATAAGACAGTACATCTTCATGATTATGATGTCAATACTTAATGGTATAGTATAGTATGGCAGTGTTTCCCAACCTTTTTGAGCCGCAGCACACTTTAACATTAAAATCCTGGGCACACCACCAACCAAAATGACACAAAAATGACACTCTAACACAGTCAAGAACGGTTGGGGATGGTGGCCTGCTGGGAACAGCTGCTGGGAGTGCCGAAGTCGGGGAGGGGTGGGCCAGGCCATGCCATGCCCCTCCCCCTCCTCGGCTTCAGCTCTCCCACAGCTTCTCCAGCCTTGAGGAGGCAGTGCCAAGCCAGCGGTGGCAGCGGCAGCACAATGCTGGCTTGGCACTGTTCCTCAAGGCTGGAGAAGCTGTGGGAGAGCAAAAGCCAGGGAGGGGGGCCAGGCTGTGCTGTGCCCCCCCCTCCGCCCAGCTTCAGCTCTCCCACAGCTTCTCCAGCCTTGAGGGGACAGTGCGAGCGAGGGGGGGAGTCATGGCCCCACGGCCCGGCGCCGCTCTCTGCCATGACTCCCGCCCCTCGCTCACTGAAGCCGCGCGGAGGAGGAGGAGCATGAGCGGTGGACGGGCTTCAGTGGGCGGGGCTCCACCGCCACGCGGCTTCAGCGAGTGAGGAACGGGAGTCGTGGCGGATTGGAGGTTGGCTGGGGAAATGGCCGGAGGAGGCGGCGCCCCGGCCCCTTCTTCTTTTTCTTCACTGCCACGCGGCCCTTCCTCCTCCCTCCCCAAGCAGCAGGAGTTCGGCAGGAGGAGGGGGGAAGGAAGGGGGGCAGAAAGCTTTTCTCGCGGCACACCTGATGATGGCTCACGGCACACTAGTGTGCCACGGCACACTGGTTGAGAAACACTGCCTTAGAGTGTTGGAGTTCTGAGGCTGGCCAATCAGAGTCCTTTATGCAAATAATCCCACAGTGACAGCCAATCGAAAAGCTGGCACATATTCCTCCGCACCTCCCGCCCTCCGTACCTCTGCAAAAACTGACTTTTATTATATACATAGATAGATAGATACTATTTTATAGTTATTTAATGTTAGTACTAGATATATAATTATATATATAGAGAGAGAGAGTTATATATAATATTATTTAATATCTATTTACTATTAGTACCAGGTTTTTAATATATAATATGCATTTTATATTCAATATTATTTATTCCTATTTAATAGTAGTGTGTGTGTATGTATGTTCATGACAGAACGAAAGAGAGAAAGGAGGGAAGGAAGGAGAGAAAGAGGGAGGGAACAAAAGAAAGAGGAAGGGAAGGAAGGAAGGAGAGGAAGAGGAAGGGAACGAAAGAGAGAAAGATGGAGGGAAGAAAGGAAGGAGAGAAAGATGAAGGGAAGGTTGGCTACAGCAACACGTGGTGGGTACAGCAAGTAAATACATAAAGAAATAAAGAATCCAGTGTGAATTTAAGGCCTACGTCTCCCATAGGATTGCACTGGATGACCAAGAGATTGCGAGTTCTGATTACTTCCACCAGAGGGCCGAGACATCCTTCCCGTGCTCTGAATCAAACACAATGCAAATACAGTGTTCCCTCACTTATCGCGGGTGCTCCGTTCCAGGAACACCCGCGATAAGTGAGAATCCGCGATGTAGGACGCTCACCGAGAGGCACCGCGCCGCTGGCGGGAAGGGCCTCAATGCTGTCATGATGCCAGGACGCAGCTGGCTGGGTATCAGCTGCATAAGATCTCTACTGCCCAGAAGGTCATGAGTTTGAGGCCTGCCCGGGGCGAGGCGGGCTCTCGACCTATTGTGTAGCCTGTTGTCGACCTTTGCAATCCCAAAAGACAGTTGCATCTGTCAAGTAGGAAATTAAAGGTACCACTTTGTGGGGAGGCTAAATTTAACTTATTTACGAGGCCATGCAAAAAGATCTCAGGAGCACGCTGAGGAATGAAGTGCCACAGCTCCCCCTGGTGGCCAGATGTCAGATTGCCTCTGTCTGTCTTGTGTGTTTGTGTGTCTAAATGTAATGTGTTCATTGTAATCCGCCCTGAGTCCC
>JARBWK010001925.1:0-16787 GCA_030556195.1 Anolis apletophallus | reverse complement strand
CTAGAGAGGGGCCGTTAGAATTGTCAGCCAAGGGTGTACTGGTCTTCACTAAACTGCAAACCGGAATTTTGCAGGAGGCAGCCTTTTGACAGGATTTAAAGTGGGATGCCAAATTTATACATACTCTTTAAAGTGGGATGTGATGACATCCTGTTGATTTCAAATTGGGTCTAGCTTTCCGAAATGCCCCATACACACATAAACACCCTGTATGAGTATTTATATGAGTACATTATGGGTATAATATAAGAATAAGCAGTATGCTTATTTTACCATAGCAATTGCTGGGATTTTTTTTAATGTTCAAAGTACTTTTATATAATAATTTTTAGTGATGGTTGGTGTTTTGCATTAATTTTTATTTTATATTAATTTGATATGTTATGTATTTTGTTTATATGATCTCATATGTTTTATTTCATGGTTGTAAGCCGCTTCGAGTCCCTTTTTGGAGATGGGGCGAGGTATAAAGTTTTTATATTCTTCTCATTATTATTTGGATGTGGGCAGACACTCACACAAAATGCTTCTTGCTTGGGAGACTATTCTTCTTGCTCCTGTTCTTACATCCAGCTTTGGGGCATGTTGCATCCTATTCAGGCGGGGTGGGGGTGGAGGGAGAGATACTCTTCAGAAGCAACAGCTGCTACTTTATATTCTGTTACATTGGGATAAATGGCTATATTAAGACAGAAGGCATTGTATCTGTGTTTTGCTTTTTAACCCTCTACTTAAAGGCATGCATTGTTCAGAATGTCGTTCATTACAAATCTCCTTTGATTCTACCCATAGCACTTTTTAAAAAAGCTTCAGTTGCTTTGAATACCATATCTTCCAACAATTAGTAGTTTTAAGAGTTTAATATAAAGATATCCCATAACAGTTTAATCTAAAGATGTCCCATTCTGTTCTGTTTTGATCTCTTTAAAATATTACAGCAGCATTGTGGTCTTCCATGAAATACTTCTTCATATTGGATCTAAGTATTTTCTCTAGAGGAATATCATTTAATACATTCATAAGTTTTAAATACTTAAGTAAGAGAAGTCTGCAGTAGTGGAAATCTAAATTTAACCATCTTATATGTAAAAGTTTAGTTCATAAGACATAAAAGTTATCAGTGTTTAGTATTGAGTTCCACTCTAGATCTAAATTAATTTGTTTATATTTTTCTATATAACACTTCCCTAATTTTTTACAGTTTACATATTACCTTTAGTTAACAGTTTCCTGTGAGAGGGCAAACCTACACAAAGCTTGTGTTTGACCTGCAAGTTGTGATTAGAAATCAGTTATCTATTTATGTAGTTTGCCTTTTTCCTAACCTGTATCCTAAAGTTGGCACAACAAACTTAACTTTCCCATGGCTTCCAATTGTACATTTTACTACAGCCAGCTTTTTGAACAGGACTAAGTTAGGCCCTCTGTTATCCCGCCATTGTTGGCTTCAACAGGTTTTAAAACAGGTTTGAAATAATTTCACAAAAAATTAATTGGCCACAAAACACTAGTTCTTCACATCTCACTGTTGTCAATTATTTGTGACCCTACAGATAAACAACACACCCTCTTGTCAGTTTTGTGGGACCATTCTTACTCATGGTAACTACAAAGCAAATAGTTATCCTGTTTTTAAAACCAGGTAGTAAACTCAATATTAAAAGAGGTCAAGTATACCCCCAGTTATTCTCTCTGGCAATTCCAATGGCATATTGCTGGTTCAGAGAGAAAAATTGAAAGGCGCTTGCACTATACCTGATTCCTTCTGGGCAAGTTGTTAATGATAATATTATGCCTGAGTGTTGCATACATTTCACAATCCTGTTTTCCCAGTTTCCCAATGACGAAGTCCTAAGGATGTCTAAATATCTTTGTGTTCAATGGCACTTACACCTACGGAGGTCTGAAGTGTTACACCTTGTGTGTGTAATGAGCCTAAAAAGATCAGGGTTGTGAGACAAAAGCTACGTAGTCTGTTGTGATGATTTTATTTAAAAAACCACTTACCTTATATAGTCATAGTATTTCTTCTAGTTGCTAATACTCTGATTATTATTTTTTTGCAGATTAAGTGAACCTTCATAAAGATGGCAAAGGTAAGAAGAAGTGATCAAGTGCTTTATATACTGTTTGATTTCGGAATGTATTTTATATAGTTCATCATCTTGAATGATAAACTATTTATAGTTCATCATTCAGGATATAAATAATATGTAAACGTCCCATAGAGGCATAAAGATACCTTAACTGTAACAAAAACTATTAAATGTGTGCTCTTGGTGCCTATGAATCAGTGATACTGCCTCTTTTATCAAGAGTACAAATGTTGTAGAACATTGTTTCTTTTGGAAGAAGCAATGAGAAAGTATGGTAGAATTACAATTGGACTAAAGTGATTCTTTTCTTTCCGCCCCAGATTCCATGAATGAAGTAGGGCAGTCCCATAATAAGAGGCGTGTCTGTGGGCATTTCTTTTCTCAGAGAATATAGTTCTGAAATTATGCAAGAAACAGATTACTGCAGTTGCTGGGCAACATTTGTACAGATGTTTCTAATATTTCTCTTAAAACTCCATGTTATACCTGCTTTCTATTACTACAGATGACCTCAATTTTTACTAAATGATTCCGAAAAGATTTGCAAGGTCAACTGTATGGGGGTTGTTTTTTATTCATTTTCGGTGTTTACAAGCAACAACTGGTTGAGAAGATACTTGTTTGCATGCTCACATATTCTAAGGTAGACATTTAATAATGGTCAGAATCAGCAGGGACCCTAAAAACACAAATTAAAATAAATAACATTTTCACCAGTATTATTTTATTCAACATATTTTATTTGAAGAATAAAAAAAATTATTTATCCCTATTCCTACCCTAGAGATTTCATGTATGTCTTAGCTCCTTTCCTGTTTAAGCCACTTTTATTTTTAAAGCATTTGAATTGTACTTTTTTAGTGTTGAAGATTTATATTTAGGCATACTCAGTAGTTTTCAATATTGCCTATGTTTCATTCTTCAATTAGTTACATTTATATTTCATTCAGTAAGCTTAAGACGACATAAATGACTTTATTTTTGTTTTATCCTCTATACTAGGGGTCCCCAAACTTTTTAACCCTGCTGTTATGTTCGGGTATGAAATGACCCGTTTTGAAAATTAGAAATATTTTTCTTCATTCCTGTTTGATTTTGAAACTTTTGGTTCCTTCTATTCTCCTAATTTACTGGGTTCATACTAAGGGTACTTAATTTTTTTGTTTCGGTGCTTTACTTTTTGAGATACGGTCCTTATTACACTTGTTATGTTCGGGTCAAAAATGACCCGGTAGCCTTTTATACTAATCTAATACCATATTTTGAGTAAAACAAAGGATTTTTAGTTTATTTTGAGACTACTTATTGCATCTACTATTGTTTATCAAGTTATCTACTTGCTTTAGGTGGACATAAATGGATACATTTATGCAAATGATTTCAGAACAAACCATATGCATTTTCTTCCAGTACCAATTTTTTTCTTATCCTGGCTGCATTACTGTTATGCAAAACAGTAACACAGTACTAGCTTCTCCCATTTCCTCAGTCAGAAATTGCTAAGCTGTTTTCTGAAGCAGCTGAGAGAGTTTACCTCAAAGCCTTGAATTCATTGTACCTGTGGTATGCTGTACTGATGTATTTTTGCATAAATGCTAAGTTTATTTCCCTTGTGAACAGACTAGGTAATGTGAATGTTTACTGTTGTGTGTTTTCATATGCCTGTTATTATATCTGATATGTGATTTATATATGATTGCCATGTGTTTTGCTATATGACTGATATGTAATAGCCATTTGTGATCATCTATTTTGTACTGTTACCTCCCACCTGGAAGGCATTACATCTGACCTATGACTGTATACATGTAGATTGTTATTCCTTATGATATGTATTACTACTGATGTTAGATATATTGTCCCATGCTTTGTATTGGGATGTCCTTCCTTTTACTTTTGCTACATATTACAGTTTATTGATATTTTGCTAGCCTTGTGAGTAGTTTCTGGTTATTCAGAGTGACTTTTTCCTCAGTGTGGAAAGGACCCACACAGGGGAGAAGCCACATACATGCATGGAATGTGGAAAGAGATTCAGCATCAATGTGGAGTGACAAAAACTGCGTGGATCCATCAAAGGACCCACACAGGGGAGAAGCCACATACATGCATGGAATGTGGAAAGAGATTCAGTCAGAGTGACAAACTGCGTATCCATCAAAGGACCCACACAGGGGAGAAGCCACATACATGCATGGAATGTGGAAAGAGATTCAGTCAGAGTGACAAACTGCGTATCCATCAAAGGACCCACACAGGGGAGAAGCCACATACATGCACGGAATGTGGAAAGAGATTCAGTCAGAGTGACAAACTGCGTATCCATCAAAGGACCCACACAGGGGAGAAGCCACATACATGCATGGAATGTGGAAAGAGATTCAGTCAGAGTGACAAACTGCGTATCCATCAAAGGACCCACACAGGGGAGAAGCCACATACATGCACGGAATGTGGAAAGAGATTCAGTCAGAGTGACAAACTGCGTATCCATCAAAGGACCCACACAGGGAGGAGTCACACACATGCATGGAATGTGGAAAGAGATTCAGTCAGAGTGACAAACTGCGTATCCATCAAAGGACCCACACAGGGAGAAGCCACATACATGCATGGAATGTGGAAAGAGATTCAGTCAGAGTGACAAACTGCGTATCCATCAAAGGACCCACACAGGGGAGAAGCCACATACATGCACGGAATGTGGAAAGAGATTCAGTCAGAGTGAGAGTCTGCATATACATCAAAGGACGCACACAGGGGAGAAAGCACATATATAAACTTGAGTATATACTTTAGTATAAGCTGACACCTATATAATATAAGGCACCTAATTTTATGACAAAATTGGGAAAACTTACTGACTTGAGTATAGGCTGAGGGTGGGAAATGAGGCAGCTATGAGGTGGAAAGGAGGTTTCTGGAGAAGACAGATTGGGGTGGGAAGGGGGAAACTGGAGAAGGGGAAAAGATTTAGATGGGAAAGGGGTGTGGAAAAAGTGCTTTTCTTTCTTTGCCTTTGAATAAATAGATTAGCAGAAACCTTTTGGGGGAAAAACTGATTTTTTAAATTTTTTTTCTGATTATTTTTTATTATTATTTTATTATTATTTTTTCAAATTGTTTTTATACTGTTAAAATTTATTTTAGTTTTAAGTTAGTTGTACTAATAGTTACCTGAAGTTGTTGTTGATGTTGTTGTAAAATATATAGCTGATTATTCACGCACAAGTTGTTACTTTGGTGTAACATGCAAATTAGGCTTTTTTTTACATTAATCAACACAAAATTTAAAAAAGAATTTTTTTTCAATTTTTCTTTGATAATGAACAACTATGATCACACACAGTATAATAATGCAACAGGTATTCAAAAAGAACTTTTCAGTGGCTCAAAATAACATCCGGGTCAAAAATGACCCGAACATAACAAGTGTGAGTTTTCCGGACAGAACAGCAGGGTTAAGCTAAGGGCTGGTTCACGGTCCTACAGACTGTTTGGGGATAGACAGACTATAATTTGGAAAACACATGAATGAATACAATATTTTTAATGTAGAACAATTTTATCCTACGTGAATTTACCAGTATTTCATTGGGAAGTGTTGACCTACTCTTGGCTGATGAGATAATCAAGTTAATTAGAATTGTGGTTGTGCCTTTCAGGCTGAGGGTAAATTTAAGGCCCCTTCTACGTTGCCATATAATCCAGATTATCAACGCAGATAAAACATATTATCTGCCTTGAACTGCATTATATGAGTCTATACTGCTGTATAATCCAGTTCAAAGCAGATAATCTGGATTTTATATGGCAGTGCAGAAAGGGCCTAAGGCATTTTGACATTGATCTATTTTGTAATAACAATTTAAAAAGAAACAGCTATGATAAGCTTGAAATTAATCTTTCTATAATGCAACACGTAAACATTTTCTGTTTCTTCAAAAAAATAGTTGTAAAGACAACATGCCATGTTTTCCATGCCTTGCAGGAAAGGGTGTTCCATTTTCTAGGGCAGTGTTTCCCAACCAGTGTGCCGTGAGCGATCATCAGGTGTGCCGTGGGAAATTGGAGAAGGGAGAGTCTAATGTGTTGAAGTATAAAAACCCTAAGAAACCTACCTCGATAAAGGCACAAAATTACAAACACCCCCCTCCCCACCCGTTGTCTACTTGGTCTCTCCCTCTCCATGCATTGGGAAGGCCCGCCTCCATTTCCCCAAGTAGAGACCTCTTGCCTCCTGGGGGTTCGGTGTGGGATGATTGGCCCAGTACTATCATTGGTGGGGTTCAGAATGCTCTTTGATTGTAGGGGAAATATAAATCCCAGCAACTACAACTCCCAAATGTCAAGGTCTATTTCCCCTGAACTCCATCTGCGTTCATATTTGGGCATATTGAGTATTCATGCCAAGTTTGGTCCTGATCCAACATTGTTTGAATCCACAGTGCTCTCTGGATATAGGTGAACTACAACTCCAAAACTCAAGGTCAATGCCCACCAAACTCTTATAGCATTTTCTCTTGGTTATGGGAGTTCTGTGTGGGAAGTTTGTGTCTTTCTGCCATTCCTGCCAGGATATCTATGTTGAGTTCATCAAAACAGGCCCAGGTTTCACACTGAGTGTATAAATACATTTTAAAAACATATTAACTATATGTATTACTGTGTTAGAGTGTCGTTTTTGTCATTTTGGTTGGTGGTGTGCCCCAGGATTTTGCAAATGTAAAAAGTGTGCCGCGGCTCAAAAAAGGTTGGGAAACACTGGTCTAGGGGCAGCCAGGAGATGGCTTTGTCTCACATCCTAACTGACCATGAAGTGATAGTCAAAAGATGAAAAGGCTGTTGTTTCACAACAATGTGGGGAACATAAGAAACAACCTTAAAAGGGGTGGCTGCTCATTCTGAAGAGCTTGTTTCCAAATACCTTGCTTCAGGGAATTCCACAGACTTCAACATACTATGTAAAAGGCAACTCTGTCAGCTGCTTTTTCCGTCATTAGTGGTGCATCTAGAGTACACCATTGAATTAATGCAGTGTGACAACACTTTAACTGCCATGGGTCAATGCTATGGATTCATGCGAATTGTAGTTTGGTGAGACATCAGCACTATTTGGTAGAGAAGGCTAAAGACCTTGCAAAACTTAAAATCCATAGCACTGAACCACAGCAGTTAAAGTTTTGTCAAACTGCACTAGTTCTACTCTAATTCAGAAGAATTTCTTCCTAGAAGCCAGGCATTTGGAAATAGGTCACTCCAAATAAGATTATATTATTAATTTAATATTTTATTTATTTTCAGCAACAACCTGCTGAAAAGTTTACAAATCCCGAAACCCCTGGTTATGTTGGATTTGCCAACCTTCCAAACCAAGTTCATCGGAAGTCTGTGAAAAAAGGCTTTGAGTTTACCCTTATGGTGGTTGGTAAGAACTGTTTTTTAAATCTTGAATTGGGCTTGAATTGTAAGAAACTACTTTGTTTATTAGGTGCAGGAGAATAAGAGTAAAAAAGAGAAACCAGCTCTTTAGTAAAACAGAATAATTATTTGTCTCTAGTAGAATAATTAGCTCATCAAGCAGACATATAATATACATTCCCATTAAGAGAACTAAGAAAAGATTAACAAGACCAGGATTTTCCCTACTCCTATAATTACCTTGGGTCTCTCCTTCACCCCCGGCTTTAATATCTATTAGTCCCTTTTCCACACAACTGAATAAAATTCCACATTTTCTGCTTTCAACTGGGATATATTTAATTTAATTATTCGATTTCTTGGCCGCCACTCCCGGGTGGCAGTATATATGGCAGTATGGATTCAGAGCCCTTACACGCAGCCATTTAACCCAGAATATAAAGGCAGAAAATCCCACAATATTTGCTTTGAACTGGGTTATCTGAGTCCACACTGCCATATATTCCAGTTCAAAGCAGAAAATGTGGGTTTTTATGCAGCTGTAAGGAACCTTAGATAACCCAGTTCAAAGCAGATATTGTGGGATTTTCTGCCTTGATATGACTGTGTGTGTGGAAGGGCCCTAAGATTAGCTAATATCTGGGCCTTAAAACAGGAATCTGAAAACTATTTGAGCCTTGGAATCATGGAAGAGATGTAATTGACTTTTGGAAGATGTTTCTGGCAACTCTTTCCCTACTGACTTAATTTCAGTATTGGCAGTTAACAATCTATATATATAAAGGAAGAGTCGTCATGGAACGACCGACGCAAACAGAGAAACCTTACAACGCAGAGACACCAAACTTGCCAACAGAAATAGGCCTCAGACAAGGTAGGTTTGTAGCAAAGAAACTTTCCCCCCCAAAACCTAAAAGGCCCCCAAAACAACGAGTAAAAAAACTACATTTCCCAGCATCCTCCGGGGCTGCCAACGACTCTCCCAGCCTCTACATTCTGACAACATGATTGGCTGCCAATAAGGGCGGATTTGCATAACTCCTGTACTGGCCAGCCAACATGAACATTCTGACCCATAATAAGCTGTCAGAGGAGGATAAGGCAAAGGGCTGAGGCACAAACACAAACACCCAATTCACTTCCCACAGAAAATTTACACCCCTACAAATCACAGACCATGCCCAAAATTGACAGTAAGGCTTCATTAACTTAATTTCCCTGACTAGGCCTCACTTAATGGAATGCTGTTTACGCTCTGAATTGACAGTAAGGCTTCATTAACTTGATTCTCCCGACTAGCCCTCAGCTCATTGGACATTGTGTATGGCCTGAATTGACAGTAAGGCTTTATTAACTTGCTGTTCCTGACTAGGCCTCAGCTCATGGGACATTGTGTATGGCCTGAATTTACAGTAACCTACCTTGGCACACAGAGCCCCTATGACCCACGCTACATTCTACTACAGTTTGGAGGAGGGTGGACCATGGATTATGGGACTTGAAGGACCTCCATGGATAATGGGATTTGTAGTACTTCAAAACCCATCATTCCCCACAGACCACTGTGCCCAAGAACCAAGACCGATAAAGACCAAACTTGGCAAACAATGCACCCCATCACCCACACTCCATCCGACTGCAGATTAGAGGAGGACATACCATGGATAATGGGATTTTAAGTACCTCCACTCACTTCCAAAGTACCCCAACCACACACGCATCAACTTCTACATCAACACAGCAAGACAAAAAACATTGTATATCCACAAGCTATGCAGAACGCCAGCAACACCACACAACAACAACTCCACAGAACTCCAACATCCCACCCACCAAAACAACCCACAACAACACAGCCATGACCCCAACAACACCATAACTAACAACAACTCCAACCCTTACATACTCAGACTTCCTCGCATCTCCAAAATAGGGCACAGCAACGCGTGCCGGGTACATCTAGTATTATATAGAGAGACCGATGTAACCACGCTTAGCCATGAATTAATATCATTTTAAAAAGTTATCCAGGTTATGTATGTTAGTTGTTGAGAATGAATTATTCCCTTTTGATTCATAGGTGAGTCTGGACTTGGGAAATCTACTCTGATAAACAGCCTGTTCTTAACAGATCTCTATCCAGAAAGGATAATCCCAGGAGCAGCTGGTAAAATTAGATTATTTTGTTTTAATTCTATATGACTAATAATGAGTTTTAACATACTTGATGTATTATGTGTGTGGTCCATTAATAATATGAGGGTGAGTTTAGTCATAACTGCTTCATTCAATTTTCTTTTGTTTTAAATAATGTCTTGCTCATTTTTTCACTGTCAAAGAAACATCTATGGCTTTTTGAAGGATCTGGGGTATTTTTAAACTATATCATGCTTTTTTCTGTGCCCATATTCAATACTGATAGACTATTGAGGAGTCTTTTAAATGATTATTGATGTATTATTGAAATATAACATTTATTTAAATGTTATTTATAATTCCTTTGTAATATTTTCAACCAGTTTTTTCAACATACAGATCTTTTCCTTGCATTGTACAAACTGGCATTTAATGCAGGATTCCAAGTTCCACTCATTTTGATTGTTTTAAGCCTTGATTGGTCTTTATTGGTTTTTATAGTTTAATGCTGTCTTGCTTTTGTCCCCTTACTGTATTTTCTCAACAAAAAATGCTGGTCTTAAGGCATGATGTTGGCATATAATAATTAATTTGTTAATTATTTGTAATTTAATCCGATTATGTAGCATTATGCTCTGCAGTGGCTCCAATCCTTCCTGAAAGATCGTACCCAGAAGGTGTTACTGTGTGACACCTGTTCGACCCCACAACTGTTATCGTGTGGAGTCCCTCAGGATTCAGTACTGTCCCCGATGTTATTTAACATCTACATGAAACCGCTGGGAGAGATCATTCGGAGTTTCGGAGTAAGGTGTTATCTGTATGCAGATGACGTCCAGATCTGTCACTCCTTCCCACCTGTCACTAAGGAGGCTGTCCAAACTTTGAACCGGTGCTTGGCTGCTGTGTCGGACTGGATGAGGGCTAGCAAATTGAAACTTAATCCAGACAAGACAGAGGTCCTCCTAGTCAGTCGAAAGGCCGAACAGGGCATAGGGTTACAGCCTGTGTTGGATGGGGTTACACTCCCCCGAAGACGCAGGTTCGCAGCTTGGGAGTGATCCTGGATTCATCGCTGAGCCTGGAACCCCAGGTCTCGGCGGTGGCCAGGGGAGCTTTTGCACAGTTAAGACTCGTGCGCCAGCTGCGCCCGTACCTTGGGAAGTCTGATCTGGCTTCGGTCGTCCACGCTCTGGTCACATCCCGAATAGATTACTGCAACGCACTCTACGGGGGCTGCCTTTGAAGACAGTTCGGAAATTACAACTAGTCCAACGGGTGGCAGCCAGATTACTAACTGGAGCTACATACAGGGAGCATACCACCCCCCTGTTGCGTCAGCTCCACTGGCTGCCTATCCCCTTCCGAGCTCAATTCAAAGTGCTGGTCTTGACCTTTAAAGCTCTATACGGTTCTGGCCCAGCTTACTTGTCCGAACGCATCTGCCGCTACATCCCACCTCGTAATTTAAGATCATCTGGGGAGGCCCTGCTCTCGCTCCCGCCGACTTCTCAAATGCGGCTGGTGGGGATGAGGGAGACGGCCTTCTCGGTGGTGGCTCCCCATCTGTGGAATGCGCTTCCTAGTGACATACGATCAATTCCATCCCTCCTGACATTCAGGAAAAAAGTAAAAGCCTGGCTATGGGACCAGGCGTTTGCACACTAGCACAAGGCAGCATTTATTTATTTATTTATTTATTAACTTAAATGAATGTGTATGATATGTTGATGTAATTGTATTTTAATGTGCAATGTTTTGGGGGGTTTTATACTGTGTTTTATGTGTTTTACTGTGTTGGCATCGAATTGTGCCTTTTTGGAAGCCGCTCTGAGTCCCCCCTCGGGGGTTGAGAAGAGCGGGGTAAAATGCCGGAAATAAATAAATAAATAAATAAAATTATCGTTACTGTTAATCATAGAATAATTGTTGTGACCCAGCTATGGCAGCAATAAAGTCCAGGAGTAGAAAAGGATAACAAATGTTTATTTAACAAGACATGGGAGTTGGTCTAACAAAAATAGCCTTTAAATCGGCTGGAGAAAAACCCTCACTAAACCCAGGAATCCCTAAACCAAAAACGCCGAAGATAAAATAACTTCAAAACAAATAGCAGACGTCCGTAGTATTCACACGAGGATCAAGAGGCACACGGCAGTAGGAGTAGTCTGGAAAATCAGGAACAAGAATACCAGGAACCAGGATACATGAGCTAGAACAATAATAACTCCTTGACCACCGCAGGGATCAAGCCAAATACTCATATTTCTTATAGGACTCTCAATCAGAGTCCTCGGAGACCCCACCCAGCTCCAAAGCATCAGCATTCCTATTCCCTGCAGCTGTAGCACCAGGCCCAGATCTCCAAGCCAGCCAAAGCTCTTCTTGGCTTAAAGGGACCCCCTCAGCCTCAGAATGCGAAGACGGTCAGTCCCGGTCCGTCTGGAACCCCAGAAACGTGCTGGTCCCCGAGTCCACATTACATACATCCCTCACCTCCTGCACCAATGCCGAATCCAGATCGGTATCACTTTCCTCTGACTGCAATTCTGCATTCCCTGTGAAACCCTCAAAAGAGCCAGACTCAGAAGGCTCCCTAAGTAAATGCTGGATTTTCCTCCTTTGTTCATTGTCTTCATTAATGCTCGAGTCACTAGCCACCCTCTTTACTCCAGCTGTAGGAGCCTGGTCATTCAGAGCCGCGCCCCAAACTGAGCTATTGCTTGATGTTACTGCCTCCACACCTCCCTCCATGTTACTACCTGTAGCAACTAGAGGCTCATTCACAACAATAATAGAGTTGGAAGAGACCACATCGGCCATCTAGTCCAATCCCCCTGCCAAGATCCTCAATCTTACTTTAAAGTTTCATCTTCATCAATCTTCTGAGATTATATTTTATTGTTTTCTAGAGAAAATTGAAAGAACTGTGCAGATTGAAGCTTCAACAGTTGAAATTGAGGAGAGAGGTGTGAAACTCCGTCTCACCGTAGTAGACACGCCAGGATATGGTGATGCTATCAATTGTAGAGATTGGTATGTATTTGGTTAAAATTTTCTAGGAGTATAGCCTTCAACTTTTATGTGTTTGTTTTGTGACAGTTCTGCAATACATGGGAGTATGAAATAGTATTTTATAATACATTCCAATTTTAGGCAGAAGTAGAAAAAAAATCTGTAATTAGGAGTTAATTTTTTTCCATCTGGACTCTTTCAAAAAGTGATTTCTCAATCTGCTATGGAAATACGTACTTAGCAAATGTGGGGACAAGAGGCAGGGCCTTCTCGGCGGTGGCCCCTCGCCTATGGAACACACTCCCAAACAAAAATAAGATTGACTCCATCTCTCCTCGCTTTTAGGAAAAAGCTAAAATTGTGGTTCTGGGACGAGGCCTTTGGGCAGCAGATGTAAATTGTACCTTTGGATTTGACTGGATTGACACTTTGGACTGGACTGACAATGTGTTCCACTTGATGGCTTTAATTAATTGTTGTATGTAGTAGTTTTTAATGTAATGTTTTAAATGTTTTAAATGCTTTTTAATGATGTTGATTATATGGTGTATTTTTATATTGAACTAGCTGAACCCGGCACGCGTTGCTGTGCCCTATTTAGGAGATGCGAGAAAGTCTGAGTATGTAAGGGTTGGAATTGATGTTACTTATGGTCTTGGTGGGTGTGTGCATGTGTCTATATGTATGTGTGTGTATGTATGTATATATGTGTGTGCATGTGTATATATGTGTATGTATGTATGTGTGTGTGAATGTGTTTATATGTATGTGTGTGCATGTGTATATGTATGTGTATGTATGTATATGTGTGTATGTATATATGTGTGTGCATGTGTATATTTGTGTATATGTGTGTGGATGTGTATATGTGTGTATGTATGTGTATATATGTATATGTGTGTTTATATGTGTGTATGTGTGTGTATATATGTATATGCGTGTATGTATGTGTATATATGTATATGTGTGTGTATATGTGTGTATGTATATGTGTGTATATGTATATGTGTGTATATATGTGTGAATGTGTCTATATGTATATATGTGTGTGCATGTGTATGTGTGTATGTATGTGTATTTATGTACATGTATATGTGTGTATGTATATATGTGTGTGAATGTGTCTATATGTATATACTAGCTGAACCCGGCACGCGTTGCTGTGCCCTATTTAGGAGATGTGTGGAAGTGTGGTTATGTTAGGGTTGGAAATGATTTGACAATGTGTTTTGTGTTTGTATATATGTGTATGTGTGTTTGTGTGTGTGTGTGTATGTATGTGTGTGTGTGTGTGTTTGTATGTGTGTATGTATGGGTGTGGATGTGTGTGTGTCTGTGTTTATATATGTGTGTTTATGTATGTGTATTTATGTAGTTGTGTGTGTATGTGTATGGATGTGTGTGTATGTATGGATGTGTATGTATGTATGTGTGTGAGTATGTATGTGTCTGTGTGTCTGTATGTATGTGTATGTATGTGTTTCTGTATGTATGTGGGTATGTACACTCTCCCCTGTCTCTCTGAGTATGTATGTGTCTGTGTGTCTGTATGTATATGTATGTGTTTCTGTATGTATGTGTGTATGTAAACTCCCCCCTGTCTCTCTGAGTATGTATGTGTCTGTGTGTCTGTATGTATGTGTATGTATGTGTTTCTGTATGTATGTGTGTATGTACACTCCCCCCTGTCTCTCTGAGTATGTATGTGTCTGTGTGTCTGTATGTATGTGCATGTATGTGTTTCTGTATGTATGTGTGTATGTACACTCCCCCCTGTCTCTCTGAGTATGTTTGTGTCTGTGTGTCTGTATGTATGTGTATGTATGTGTTTCTGTATGTATGTGTGTATGTACACTCCCCCTGTCTCTCTGAGTATGTATGTGTCTGTGTGTCTGTATGTATGTGCATGTATGTGTTTCTGTATGTATGTGTGTATGTACACTCCCCCTGTCTCTCTGAGTATGTATGTGTCTGTGTGTCTGTATGTATGTGCATGTATGTGTTTCTGTATGTATGTGTGTATGTACACTCCCCCCTGTCTCTGTCTGTTTCTGCCCGTTGTCTCTGTCCCCTCCCCCTCTCTCCGTTTCACTTTCCCATCTCTCTCTCTCTCCCCCTCCTCTCTCTCACTGCCTTATTTCCCCCTCCCCCCCTCTTTCTTTCGGTGTGACTTTCCCCCTCTCTCTGTCCTGCCCTGTCTCTCTCTGTGTCATTCCGCCCCTCTCTTTCTTCCCCCTTCTCTCTCAGGCCTCCCCTCTCTGTCTCATTACCTCCCTTAGTGTTCCCGCGGTTCGCGGCGGCCGCTCCTGAAGCAAGGTAAGGGCCGGAGCTACGTTCTTTCTGTCGCGGGACGCCGCAACCGTGGGGGGCACACGGGCGGAAGGCAGGGGGCCGGAGATCGCTCCGCCCTCCGCCCCGTGTCCCAGCGTTTGCGGTGGTCACGATGAAAGAAGGTAAGCTCGAGCTTACCTTCTTTCAGGCGCCGCGCCCGCAAACGCTGGGAAACGGGCGGAGGGCGGAGCGCCGATCTCCGGCCCTGCCTTCCATCCTGGCGCATGGGCAGCGTCGTGCGCGACCCGCCCCTTTTTGTGTGCTGGGTGCTTTTTGGACTACACTTCCCAGAAACCCCGGCATGGCCACTTCCGGTTTATGTGGAGGTTTCTGGGAAGTGTAGTCGCGGCCCTAGAGCTGTTTTTGGACCGGGGACGTGTAGTGAAGAGCGAGGATGGCGAGGAGGTGGTTATTGCGTCGCCGGTGTGGCTGCAAAGGTCCCGGTGAGTGGGGAGAGAGGGTGACGGGATGGGTTGGGGGGTTTTGGGGGGGGTCGCTGTGCGCATGCGCGGTTGTTCTCCCTCTCTCTGTAGCTCGCGGGCAGCGCAGAACGGGAGTCAATGGGCGGTTTTGGGGGCTGTTGGTTGTGGGGTTGCAAGTTAGTGAGGTGGGTTTTTTAGTGTTATGTCTGTACCTCGTGGTCTGGGGGAATGTGTGTCGTGGGATTTGTGTTTGGGGGGGTTATGGTTTGGCCGTGCATATACATCTTTGCACGACCACGTCTCCTTTATATATATAGATGTGTGTGGATGTGTATATGTGTGTATGTATGTGTATATATGTATATGTGTGTTTATATGTGTGGATGTGTGTGTATATATGTATATGTGTGTATGTATGTGTGTATATGTGTGTGTATGTGTGTGTGTGTATATATATGTGTGTGAATGTGTCTATATGTATATGTGTGTGTGCATGTGTATATGTGTGTATGTATGTGTATGTATGTATATATGTGCATGTATATATGTGTGTCAAAGGGGAAGAATGACATGGGAAAGAGAGGGTGGAACGTGGGGAAGGCTGGGAATGGAAAGTGGAGGGAGAGGGGCTGGAGAATGGGGGAAGCTAAGATTGGGAGAGGAAGGAGAAAACTACAGAAAGGGAAGAGTGGCGTTGGGAAAGGTTGTTTGAGAAGTGTGTGTGAGTGTGTGTGGGGGGGAGGGGAACTGAGACGGGAAGGGAGGAAGAGGTTTGCCATGGCCAAGGAGAGAGAAGCCTGGGGCCGCCTCCTCCTCCTTTCCCCATCCCTAGAAGGAGAAAGCATTGAGGAATGAAAGTAGGGAGGTGAAGAAGATCTTGGAGGGGTGAAGGAGAAGCAGCAGTGCACCTCTTCCCGGGCCGCAGTCTCGCAACTCCCTGCCGCTTCTGAACCCGGGTTGTGCGGGCTGTGCCGTGGGTGCCTCTTCCGCTGCCTTCTTGTCCTCCTCTGTCGCCTTCCAGCCGCTCCCGGACCCGGGCAGCCGGTGAGTGAGGACTGAGGGCGAGGAGGGGAGTGCTTGAGTGCGCCGCAAGCGCCGCTACACTTGGTGTCTATGGGGTTATTTTGGGGGTCAGTTTTAGGGGTCTTGCGAGGTACCTAGGGCAGGTTTTTTGTGCCCTATAGGTACCTCGTGGTCTGTGGGAATGTGTTCGGTGGTTTTTGTGGGTCGGGATGTTATAGTTTGGCCGTGCATAACGGCCATCCCACGACCAATCTCTTTTTATATATATAGATTGTGGTGGTGTGGCCTATAGTGCTGCAAATGTAAGCCGTGCTGAGTCCCCCTGCGGGGGTGAGAAGCTATG
>JARBWK010001924.1:0-16787 GCA_030556195.1 Anolis apletophallus | reverse complement strand
TTGGTCATGTCATAACCTTTGAGAACTTGTTTAAAAAACAGAAACATTTCTGATTTTAATAAATTTTTCATGTTTTGAGGTCTATTTTTTAACCTAAAAAGCAGAAAAAAAAATTTAACAGCACAGATTACAACCCAAATTATTGTCAGAGTTTACACTTGATTGTCATGTTCACAGACTGTTCCCAGACCAGAAAACCATTGAAATAGGCAACTCAGGAAAATAACGACTTAATGTTCCGTTCCTATTAAGAATAACAACAAGCACCTACCTTATTGCAGACATATTTCCAGGTTACAGCAATGTCATTTCCTACTAGTGCTTTAACCCACTGACGTGAATTCTGGTAAATTGAGTTGTTGCCCCCTTTTGACGTTGCCCTTTTCAAAAGGCTAGCTTTATGGTTAGAATCCTATATTTGTTTTTTTTTAAAGGGAAGAGAAAAGGTGATGGAGGCTGAAAATAATAACACTCTATACCAGAGGAAAAATGTGCAAAGATTTTAGTATTTTGGAAAAAAACCAGATATAATAATAATAATAATAATAAACTTTATTTATACCCCACCACCATTTCCCCAAGAGGTCTCAGGGCAGCTTACGTGAGGCCAAGCCTGGCAGAGCTCTGGGAAGTAAGTTGGTGCCATGTCATGGCTGGGGACTGTCACGACATGGGAGGAAACACAGAGGACTATCATCCCATCTCTGGAGCAGTCGTGGCCCCTGTACATGGGATGGCAGTCAAGACAATTCTGGTCAGTTCTGGTTAGGCTGGGCCAACTCCTGACCTAGGTTAACCAAGGACAGCCCTTGTTAAAGTGACCTTGTCCTGGATTAATTCGATCAGCCCGGTGCAGATTTAGCTATCTGTCAGATTGGCTCAACTTTCCAATAATCCAGGACCCACACGCAGGACGCTTTGGTAATGGTCATCCTTTATTGAAGAGGGCATCAAGACCAAGGATGGCTACACAGTGAAACAAACACAGCTTATAGGAACCACACTCCCATCCCTGTCCATCAAACCCTTCGTACCCACCCCTGGCACAAAGGATGATGCAACATGTTGCAAGGCTTCCACAAGTTGGTGTGGTGTGTCCTAAGGACGGGTTTCAGCCCTGCACCTGGGCTCTAATCTATGCAGGACGCCAAGATCAAAGCAATGGTAGCTCTGACCTTGGTGATCCTGACAGCTATCTAGATTGAACCATGTCCACACAGGCGAAGTGATCTGCATAGAAATGCCTTAGGTTTTCCAGTGCTGTTCTATAGGTTGCTTGAGCCAGAAGTACTGTATATGTAGCAACCCAGTTCTCTTTCGAGCCTGGGGGTCAGGGGCAGCACCGGGGTCCCACTTGCATTGGAGCCAGCTGATTCTGAGGAGGATTTGGAGGGGCTGGAAGAAGGGATTTTGAGGTAGCTGGGCCTTTTCCCCACAGAAAGCCGGGCCTGGGAGGAACGCTGGCCTGATCCGTACGAGATGCTGGAAGGCCAGACGGATATCGAAAGCAGTGATAGTGAAGATTATGAATGGCCGGGGGCGAGGTTCACAAGAAAGAATGTGGAAACAACCGAGGAGAGGCCCGGGAAGCAGATGGGGAGTTGAACTCTCACGAAGATAGGGAACCAGGTGCTGGGAGGCAAGGTCGAACCTTTGATAGGAGACGGAGCATTGAGGCTTAGCAGGAGGGGCTGGTTCCACAGCCTAGACAGGCCGAGGTCCCCCAGCACAGATTGGAGGAGGAGAAGCCGAGAGCGTCGGGGCCTCGCCAGGATATATAGGATCCGTGGGAACGGATCCTCAGTACCTCGGCCACGTCTATCCTATGCAGACGTGTAGCGAGCCAAGACCACGTAGCTAAGTTTGGGCTAGTGGCCTGCCAAGGAGTGCCCTTTGGGTCTTGCAACCTTGCTTTGTTCCCTGATCCGCTTGCTTGAGCGAGCCCTGCCAAGCCTTTTGGGAAAATTCCATGCCAAGTTTGCTTTTGGACATTACCTTTACCTTTTGGATTACTTTTGATACTTTATGAACAATTGCCTTTTCAACTGTTTCTTATTCTTCAATAAAGTAGTTAGCTGATTACCGTCTCTCTGTGTGTGATTAAGGGGCCGCCAAGGTCTTGCATCGTGACAGTATATCAAAGAATAACACTGGAGAGGTCCACAAACACTTCAGCGGGAGGGGAGATTTTTAGGAGTGTGCTAAGTGAAAGCATGGGTGTCAAGTCTGCAGATAAGGGACTGTATTGAATGTGTTGTCAAAGGCTTTTGTGGCTGAAATAACTGGGTTGCTGTGAGTTTTTTGGACTGTATGGCCATGTTCCAGAAGAAATCATGGCTATACAGCCTGAAAATCTCACAGCAACTCAGGACTGTTTTGTATTTCAAAAATATGCCATCTGCTCCTAAAAATCAGAGGCATGTCTTGCTATTTTTTTAAATCAGGAAACTATTAAATAAAATCCTCTCTAATCTAATCCCATCATTCACTGTGACCCTATAAACCTCAGCCTTGCCCATGACCAGCATCTTCCACTCTTCTTCTTGCTCTCTGCTCCTCAACCAACGAAAGTTAATGGCCACAATTCTTATTTATCACATTGCCTCCTTTCTTTAACCTACAGTCTCTTTCCTCCACTTGTTTGCTGTCTACTTTTAGAGTACCTGGTGATGGCAGCAACAGGTCAACATGGTGGCACAGCAAATCAAGGAACATTGGTAGGGAGAATTAAACCTTAGTGCCAATGTTTCAAATTGTTAAAAGAGGGGAAACCGAACAAAGAAAATAAGCTAAAGTATAAATAGATGAAAAAAGAAATGACTTCACTTCTCTAACTTGATGCAACATATTTCATATTTTGGCTACACTTCCTGCAAGATGGTCTCGCTAAAATCCTTCAAGGGGCTACGATCCTGGACCATGGCCCCTTTCTACTCTGAAATACAGTCTCATTCAGTTACTACTACTGCATCGATCATCAGAGCTGCACAGGAAATTCAGTTTAAGTGCAAGTTTGTTGATTTTTTAAACTGAAATTAAATTAAAGAATGTTTAGTTAGTTGAAATTTGAGTTGAAATTTCCAAATAGCCTAAGAACATCAGATCCCATCTGAAACTAAGGCAGTCAATCCTGATTAGCGTTTAGATGGAGACTGCCAATGAGTACCTGGTGCTCTAGGTTATATTTCAGATGGAGGAACTGGAAAAAACCCCTCTTCTTAAGAAAACTCTTTAAAAAATTCATCTGGACTGCTAGTCAAAAAGCAACTTGAAGGTACACACCTTAATTTGCCATTTGTAGCCACCCTCAAAAGGGCCCAGTCTTACCTCTTAAACACATTAATGCTCAAACTTTCTCTGCCTAATCTAATCAAAATAGCAATATATCATCCAGCAACCAGAGAGAGCCCTGAGGTATCACAATATCCTTACCAGCAAATTACATCTTTCCTTTGTCAAGCAGGAGCTATACCTACTATTTTTGCACAAACAGGTTTTGGGCATTTGAAAAGTGTCATTTATTTTTAAGGCTGCAAAGCCTCATTTGAAAACTCGCTGATTTTCAGTGGCTCGTTGATTCAATCAATTATTCCACTACTTCCAGCTTCCAAGTCATTTGGTATATATATTCTTGATGCTGCAGCCAGAGGTTTGTTTGTTTGTGGTGTCATTGATATACTATCAGTTTTTATTACATGTTGAATACAAGAGGCTGAAGGTAAAATTGCCTGGTCCACCGCATGGAAAGATTTTGGGATATCCTAGTTCACCTGCCAAATTTTGTGATCAACTTCTTTTGGTCAATTACTTGTCCATTTCCTACTGGAAAATTTGGGGATCTGTTTGAATACTGGCTGGCTCTTGATCTAAAAAATGGTGTTCCATTACACAACTATTTTTAACTACATCAAGACATGGTACCGCTTTATGATATGTGTCATGCTTCGGTTGCTGCTTTCACAAAATCAAGTGCATTTTTACTTGAACTTGAAAGCTCTTTCTAAGTCTTATAATTCTGCATTTTCCAGCCTAGTTCTTTTTGTTTCTGAGCCATGAGTAAAAGTCTCCTCTGTCTGGATACAGCTTTATGAGCTGCTCCCTCAGAGCACCTTTTTTAAAAAAGATTCCGCAGAAGCTCTGAAATAGAATTTTGAAATAAACAGTTAACTGAAAACATTAACTTCTGAGAATAATGCAATAATAATAATTATAATAAGTTTGGTCAAAAAAACCCTTTTTAACTAATGTCTGGCACTGGCACAATGAATAACATCTCTTCACCAGCCTAGAGCAAAAACTTCTTAAAATTTTTTAAAATACAGAACCTCAGTCTTTGTTTCCCCCCCCATTCAGACTGATTTTCATTCAGACCGCCTATCTTTGTGACTGATTTTCTCAGCGGCTGCCCCCTGTTCTGGGGGGGTCTTCCTTCCCCCCTGCCCCCATAAAAGCTGGCGGGTTTGGTGGCAGAGAGAGAGCCTACTCGGGGGACAATTCCCACACAGCTCTGAATTCCTCTCCCACGGGCACCCACTTGCTACCTTTGAAGGGACCCTAAACATGGGTGTTCCAATGCACATTTTAAAGGGTTAGGCCCCCTGCCCATGACTGCTAGCCCTAATTGACTGTCAGATTGAATCTCAGACATTACCTCCCAGCTTTACCCCTACAATCTGTTTTCACACAACCCACCAGCACTCTATTTTATCTGCCCACCATAGTCCTCAGCGACTAGGCCGGAAAAGCACGGCGCAGCGTCTGAATCTGTGGTTGGTACTCATGGGGGCTGGATATTCTCCAGGGAGGCCCTCTAAAAGCCCCGTGGAAAGACTTAGAGCCTCCCGCCGCTCTGGGAGGGCCGCCCCGGAGGCCAAGAAGCCATCCAGGCGACGGGGAAGGGACTGGGCTGCGGAGTGGTTCGCTTTCACTGCCGCCGCGCTACTCTTCCCTGAACTCAAGACTGGACAATTGTTCCTTGTAATGGTTGGCCTGTGGTCGCCGAGAAGGGGCCGAAGGATGGCTCATGCCAAGGTCGACTGGGGCCACTAACACCCCATTGATGCAGACTACGCTAAGTCTATGCTTGATTAAAATTTGACCTTCAAGAGCCAAAAGGGTGTAAGCAGATCTGTTGATGGGAGAACCATGAAGACGGGGACTGTGACTCCAGCATAACGCTCCTACCAAGATGTGGACTACCCCATAAAGAGGACATTTCTTTTCTCTTGTGACCAAGCTCCCCGATTTCCCCATTGTCCTTGGGCATTGTGTGGCTCGCTTCTCCACGACCCCAGATTTCCTGACCAAGAGACAGCTTGTTTTTTCTTCCGATCAATACTGAGTCACTGTCTCGACGGCCCGGCCTGCCAGGCTCAGGAAGTCGAGACGGGGTGGGCCAATTGCCCAAGAAATATGCCGGATTTTTGGGACGTTTCACATGAAGGAGGCAGAGCTGCTTGCCTCCCACCGGCCCTATGATTGTGCCATTGAACTGAACTCGAGCCCCTATCCCGGAGAGACTCTACCTCTCTCGAACCAGAGCAACAGGCTCTCCGAGAGTTCCTGGATGAGAACCTGCGGAAGGGCTTCATTCGCCCTCCCAGTCCCCGGGCTGGGGCGCCCATTCTTTTTGTCAAAAGACCGGGGAGCTGCGGCTCTGCAATGACTATCGAGAACTCAACAAGATCACGGTTCGAATCACATTCCTCCCCTGATCCCCCGAGCTCTTGAGCGGATGCGGGAGCCAAGGTGTGTCTCTACTAAACTGGACCTGAGGGGGCGCCATAACCTGGTCCGGATTCGCCAGGGCTGACTTGCACGGAAGACGGTCGTCCAGACCAAGTAGGGCAGTTTCGAATACCTGGTGATGGATTCGGTTTGTGCAATGCCCCAGCCTGTTTCCACATTTCATGAATGATACATTTTCCGGGACCTGCTGGATTGCTATCTGGCGGTCTACCTAGACGATCTGTCTATTTTTCTCCGGACTGCGACCCACGACCGGCTGGCAGTCAAGGAAGTGCCATAGAGGACTGAGAGCCCATGGGCTCTATGCTAAGCTGGAGAAATGTGCTTTGATCTGCGTGAGGTGAACTTTCTTGGGCTACTCAGATCTCTCACCACAGGCATTGCCATGGATGACACCAAGGTCTGAGCCATGGCTGACTGGTCAGCTCCACCAGCAAGAAGGGACATTCAAAGATTCCTGGGCTTTGCCAACTACTACAGAAAGTTCCTTGCTATTCGGACTTTGCCAAGTGGGCTGATCCTATCACCCAGTGCTCATGGGAAAGGTGCTGCTCGGTGACGGAGGCGTGACGTGGGGTTCCGGGAAGTTGAAGCAGCTGTTCACCACATACCGCCTGCAGTACTCCCAATCCTCGCACCCCTCTATTGTGCGGCCGATGCGTCAGATGGCTGTGGAGCGATCCTGCCAACCGCAGGACGGACTTAAGGCCCTGCGCCTACTACTCCAGGCAGCTCACGGCCCGAAAAGAACTATACCATTTGGGAGAAGGATTCCGGCCATCAAGGTGGCTTTTGAAGCGGTGGGAGACATCTGCTTGAAGGGGCCAAGTTCGGTGAGGCACACTGACCACCGGAACTTGGAACACTTAAGTCCCAGCGCAAATTGGAACCAGAGGCAAATAGAGATGGTCCCTTGGTTCTGAGAGATTCAATTTCGCATCCACTCGCAGTGACCCTAAGCAGACTACAAGCTGATGCCCTGTCTCGCCGTATGTTCGTGGCGGAGGGGCTTGAGGCCCGCCTCCTGAAAGCGGAGAACTTTGTTGCGGTCTGGCGGTTCTGTGAAATTGCTGGCTCCGCCTGCCTCAAGGACAAGTGAGGCTCCCTGAGGAGCGGTCCAGGCGCGCCAACGGACTGATCCTTGGGTGCAAGACCCAGCTGACTGGCAAAAGCCCTTCCGTAAAGAACGGGGTACTCTACCACCGTGACTCTTGTTTATGTTTCCTGGCCCGAGAAGGTGGACATTCTCAAACTTTGCCACGATAGTCGGCCGCTGGCCATTTCGCTGTTCAAGACCCTGCAATTGGTCCTAAGGATTTCTGGTGGCTTAAGGTGCGGAGGCGGAGTGGACTATGTGGGCTCTTGCCCTGTGTGTCAGCGGCTAAGAACCCAGGGGGTGCTCGCAGCGAGCTCAGCTGCCTGACTTCTCCGCTCCCTGAAGATGCTTTCGCTGACTTCACTGCCAGATCGCCTAAGTCCTGATGGGCTTCACCAATATCCTGGTCGGTGGACTGTTTCACCAAGATGGGATTTCATTCCTCTGCGTGGGGGTGCCGAATGCCAAAGAGAGACTGCTGATATGTTTGTGCAAATATGTGTTCCTGCTGGCATGGCCTGCCCCTGAGTTTAGTGGACCGACCGCAATCTACTTCCCAGTTCTGAAGGCTGTTCAGAAGTTGCTGGGGATTGATGTGCGGATGTCCACGGCCCATCACCCCCAGTCTGACGCCAGACCGAAGCGGTCAATGCCACCTGGAAACAGTACTCACGTGCTATGTCAACTATCAGCAACCAATCAAGGCCCTTGATGTTCTGGGCTGAGTTCGCCACAACAATGCGACATACGAATCATCAAGGAGACTCTTTCTTTGCTAACTATGGATACCCATCTCGCTTCTACCCTCCGGCACCCGGGCCCGAGGGGCTACGCCGGAAGCTTAAAGACTGGCTTCAGGAGCTCACTGCCTTGCAAGACTTGCTGCACTCACTGGACCAGGCTAAAGCGGATTACATGCTTTGATACTGGATCAAGGCGCCGGGTGAGGGTCCCATCCCAAGGGGGATAAAGCCTATTGTCTACCAAGAATCTGCTCCACACAGAGGCCTAGCCACAAGTTGATGCCCATTTCTGGGGCCTTACAGTGTTGGAGTAGGTTGTGGGCCTGTTTTTCAAACTGCAACCTCCCAGCGGACATGAAAATCCACCTGTGTTTCACCAGCCTTTTGTTCCACCTGGCTTAAGGGGGTATGCCTGGATGTGATCGTGTTCTTCCTCCCTGTGATGACGGCGAGGAGGAGTTGAGGCAGGACATCCTGGATGCGCGATTCGCTACCGAAGCTGGAGTACCTGACTGAAAGGCTGACTGAAGAGCGCTCTGGACGCGGGCTCGTGACATCCATGCCCCCTGACCTTGTCGCCGGTTCCATCGCAAGTACTCCTGACAAACCCCAAGTCTCGGGCGGCTCTAGTAGGGGCCCCGAGTGGGGATAGTGTAGCACAGCAGTTCTCTTGCTTGTGCCTGGAGGGCAGGGACAGGTCTTGTGGGTCCCATTAGCATTAGAACTAGCAGTGCCAGAACATGATTCAGAGGATGAGCTGATGATTGGGGCGACGGGCAGCTTCCCTCAGGGGCCTCTTCGCCTGGCTGCCAGAGAGCTTCTGGCCTGTAAATAGCTGAGCTTTGGTCCTAGGGATGATTCAGATAACCAGGTGCAAAGAAGATAGCATTCTGGGAGTTATGAACATCCGAGGAAGATCTTCTCAGAGCTCTGAGGAAGATATGGAAGAAGTAATGGAAACGGCTAGGAGGAGAGTTTCAGAGAGATAGCAACACAGCTGCCGAGAGACAAGGCTCTAACCTTTGATAGGAGACTTGAAATATAGAGTCTAGCAGAAGGGAATGGTCAAGAGTATAGACTCAAGCCGAGGTCCGTGAGCAGCGATTGATACGCAGAAGCCCAGAGCGCCGGGGACCTCGGCCGAAGGATTACATATAGGATCCGTGAACGGATCCTCAGTGTCGGCCACGCTCTCATCTGAATAGGCGGAAGCGGAGTGGGGCCACGAAGTAAGCTATTTTTGGCCGCCGCTTCTCCTAACTTGCCTTGTTTCCTGATCCGCAGCGGTCATGGAGCCCTGCCCTGTTTCCTGATCCGCATCGTTGCGATGTCTTGCCAAGCTTTTGCCTATTTCCTATGTTATTTTGGACATTGTTACTTCTCAAGCCTTTTGGATTACATCATATTCTATTGACTATATTCTTTTGAACTGTTTTTATATTCACAAAGTAGTTACCTTTATTCTATCTCTGTGTGTGTGATTATGGGCCGGGTCAAGTCCGTGTGATCGTGACAAAGCCGCAGTGAAGAAATTCTAACGAGCTCTCCAAGGCCGTTGTTTCCTGGGCCTGACACAGCCAATTAAGAGAATCGAAGCAGCTCATTTGTTTTAGATACTGTTTGCTGTGTAATGTTTTAGTTCTAGGGAACTCATTCTGGAAGGTTCTTCTACCATTGATTGCTTCTTCATGCTCACGGATCTAAGAAGTCTGCTATGCCTTGAGATTCTAGTTTGGGCTTTCTAGGATTTTGATTCTTCTGGACTATATTGAATACTCTTTGGACTCTTTTTGCTCCTGAAACCTTGGATTATATCTACCTGTACTGCTTTTTGGCTCCTGAAACCTTCCTGTTTGGATTATAGATGTATTTTCTTTGAACCTTTTATTCTTCATTGCATTGTTGATTATCTGCTTTTAATAAATGACTATATTTGGTGCTGGTGTTGTGTGGGATTACATCTAGAGGGTCCTCATTCTGCCTGAGTATGACAGTTATTGAGACATTTCATGATTTATTTTAATGATGTTTTTATATTTTACTGTTTTAATTGTATTAGATTTTATAATGTTATTGTGTTTTTAATGTTGTTTTTATTTGTCTAACTTTGTTGTTATTGGGTTTGGTCCCACTTGTAAGCTACTCCTAGACCCATGAGGTGCTGGCAGGACATATGCTGTTGTTATATTAAAAAATAATAAAATAAGATTAATGTTTGTACTACATTCCTATGCCCCAGGATCCAGATACTCAGTGAGTAGCACCAATTCTTTGCTTTATTTTTTAGCAGGAGGATTGATTAAATGACAGATTAACTACAAAAGTATTCATACTGGTGAAGGATTTGGGAACTTGGTTTCATGCTACAGCTTGTTTATTTTCAAACTAGATATATGTCTAGCATTCTATTTTATGTAAAAATGAGTCAGCGATAAAATAATATTTTTTTATTCTACTACCTACCTGTATTTCAGAGTTAACAAGTTTATCTCTTTCTGATTTCTAGTGTTTCCAAGAATATCATTCAGAGGTATGTATCTGAGCTGGGTCTTGAATATAAAGATCTGTTCAAGAGAGTTTATATATTTTCAAGGCTTTTATTCATTTTCATATGATCAGATGCACAAAACATCCCAATATTGAAATAATGTGATGGATAAACAAGTAAATGTTGTACACATCAACTGTAAGTAGCAACATTTCAATCAATAAACTGATGATTCAGTGGAGCCTTCAGCTGTAAATCCATTTTTAAGGAATCAAATCCTACAGAACACAAATAAACTTACTTCTGAGTAAGGAAATACATAGGATTGCAATGTTAATGGGCTATTGACAATTGTTTGTGACATGAAGGTACTTCTTAACCTTTCACTGCTCCATGGAGAACAATCATGAATCACTTTAATAGCTGAAGCTGAAATATTGGCAATGGGGTGCTTGTAAAAACCAATGTTGATGATGATGATGATGACGATGTCCAGGGCTGTAGTCAGGAGGGTGTTAGCGGTTCTAACTCCCGAAAAGGCTCCAACACCCCCATACCCCGGAAACCCGGCTCACTCCAAGGAATTTTAACTGTATCTGCCCCCTAGCCTGATGGGGAAGAGACCTCATCAGTATACGCTGGGCTTCTAATTGAAGGAGGAAACTGCAGGGAGAAAATGGTGGAGGAGCTGACTAGTTTCACCCTCTATCCCCTAAAGCTAAGAGGAAGGGGAGCGAGGGAAGCTCCACCAATTGCTGCCAGTGGACAAAAATATTTGTTTTTCAGACCTGATGAAAAGCTCATCGGGAAAGGCGCCCATTTTCAGGAGGCGCTAGAAAACAAAAAAGGAGACTCATTAATGAAACAAACAGAAACGATAGTGATTCTATACAAAATGAACAATACTTATAATATAGTACAAAAAGGTTTTATCCTGGTTCAGCAATGAAAGACAAAAGAGTACTTTTCTTCTCTACTCCAAAACCCAGCCACTATGGCGCTATCTTTGGCGATAAAGTTCATGTTGTGAACAGTCATCTTAGGTTTGGCCAGTATATAAGTGTAAAATAATTTTACATATGTCTCCACTGACCACCTTCCAAACTGCACCCTGATAAGTACTAAATTCCTTCTCAGCTTAGATACACTACATGGAAGTGATGCACACATGCACAAAACAGCAAATAACATCCATGGTAACACATTCCTATAACTATAGTTAATCCCTCTTACTCCGCATCTTTTGGCTCTCTGTCCAAAGATAAAAGTCTTCCTGTCATCTCTCTGCTTCCGCAGTACTTTATTGATGATTCATTCTGCCAAATAAATAACAACATTAATCTGAATCTACACGATGGCTGGGCCATTTGCAGAAATATCCTTTGTATAAAAGTGAAAAGGACAATTTTGTACAGTAGACTATGGCTTTTATAAGAGAACTACTGCTTGAGAATGTTGGAGGGGACAGTCTGTTTTTGAACCATTAAGAAGTAAGCCTTCCCGTTTCTTCTCTTCCATCTTCATAGCTGCTACATCAGCTTATATGCCCAGTTGATAATGATCCTTCAAAACAGTAAAGCCCCAACCATCGTGTCGGGCACACCTAGTGTGCCGTGAGTGATCATCATGCCGTGGGAAATTGGAACCCTCCCAGGGAGAGTCTAGTGTGTTGAAGCATAAAACCCTAAGAAACCCACCTCGGGAAAGGCACAAAATCAAAACCCCTCCCCACCCATTGTCTACTGGTCTCTCCCTCTCCATGCATTGGGAAGGCCCGCCTCCCTTTCCCAAGTAGAGACCCTCTTGCCTCCTGGGGGTTCTGTGTGGGACGTTTGGCCCCAGTTCCCATAATTGGTGGGGTCTAGAATGCTCTTTATTGTAGGGGGAACTATACAGCCCAGCACCTACAACTCCCAAATGTCAAGGTCTATTTCCCCTGAACTCCATCTGCGTTCATATTTGGGCAGATTGAGTATTCATGCCAAGTTTGATCCTGATCCAACATTGTTTGAGTCCACAGTGCTCTCTGGATATAGGTGAACTACAACTCCAAAACTCAAGGTCACTGCCCACCACACTCTGATAGTATTTTCTCTTGGTTATGGGAGTTCTGTGTGGAAGGTTTGTGACTTTCTGCCATTCCTGCCAGGATATCTATGTTGAGTTCATCGAAACAGGCCCAGGTTTCACACTGAGTGTATAACACATTTAAAAACATAGTAACTATATGTATTACTGTGTTAGAGTGTCATTTTGTGTCATTTTGCTGGTGGTGTGCCCTAGGATTTGGCAAATGTAAAGTGTGCCGCGGGTCAAAAAAGGTTGGGAAACACTGGTTTCAAAGAAGTTTTGCTGTCTTTAAACATTTCTTTTGGGTGAAGGAAGTTAAAGTGCCTGGGGTACAGGGCTACACACATTATGGTGGTTAAAAATTAGTTGCATTTTATTGCAGTGTTTGAATGTTGGTTTTGTGTTATCCTTTCGTATGCCTTTTGTTAAAATACAGCATAGAAATATAGTATAAGGTATATAAGCAGGGCCTATCTCATCCAGAAACCTGCAGTAATAAAAACTCTCTTCTTTACTTACCTCATCACTTTTTTGATCATTGATGAATAAAACGATGTTATCATTTTTATAGCAATCACAGCGACATATTTTCTTAGATCTGGAAGAGGGCAACTCTCTCTTCTAAAGGAAAATGCCGTTATTTCTTAAAGTTTTGTAGAAATACTTGTATATTATGTAGATTATGTTTAGAAAGCCAAAACAACTACAGAAGAAATCAGTTCCCAGATTCATCCCAATCTCTCAAACATAGCAAGATTCTGAACCTTGAGATCAAAATTCGACTCTGGAGTCAGCGATAGAGACTTCACAGAGAAATGACCCACTTGTGCAAGTCACAGAGATAATGTAGAAGACCCCAGCATTAATAAAATGGCACAACATTGCTAAGTCTTCAAGTTAAGAATGCATGTGAATAATTAAATAGTATCTCAGTAATACTAGGGGCCACGTGGCGCAGCAGGTTAAACAGCTGAGCTGTTGAACTTTAAGGACTGAAAGGCTGGCGGTTCAACTGGAGTGGTGTGTGAGCTCCTGCCAACAAAAACTAGTGATTCTAGCTAAGGAAAGCCTTTGACACACAATGAATGCATATAGCACAGGAATATTTAAGTGTGTTTCTACTCTATATCATACTGGAAAGAGGCCTACTATGTAAATTTGGGAAATGACTGTTCCAGGTTTGTATGTTTAATTCTTCCAGGGTTTGTGGAAAATTTTTAAATTTGGATTTGCTCTAAAAATGGTTCAATCATATACCACTAATCTAAACTTCTTCAGGTTCATACTATATGAACGGAACCAGACTCTGCATTAATATTCTGAGTTGTAAGGAATTACTTAACAGATGTGACCTGTTTATACACCTACACACAGAAAATGGTATAGCCATCCTGTACTAGGAGATAAAATATAATGAAACATCAAATGAATATTACTATGTAAGAATGCAGTAGTCCTGTAAGTTTGTTGGTAAATGGTTCTTTAACTCGCACCTGTGAAACTCAGGAATGTTAACTCTCCATATTACTATTTCCTGTTCTCTTCTCAAGATAATATCTTCTCCTATTTCTTTCTGTTAAGTATGTATGGTCCCACAGTTATATTCTCAAGTGCACAGAGTAAAGTCTTACTCAGGAGGCATATGTGTCAGGGCTAATAGCAAAGTTATTACTACCCTCTGAGGGAAATAAACAAGCTGAGAATATTTCCATGCTAACTTGAACTGTTTCTCTACTTCCGATTTCAACAGTCTTACAGGTATTTTTGGTCTGATTTTTAGTTTGCATTAAACTATTCTGATCAGGAGAACTATATAATCAGAATCACTAAGATGTGCATTTCCATACACCAGTGAGATGACTGTGCAGTTTGACTCCTCTGAATAAATATGTTCTGGGACATAACATCTTCAGACTGGTTCAGACCATGCTCCCAAAGCGTTCCTCTGGGCATAGTCTGGGTTGATGTTATCCACAGAGAACTGGATGCATTGTTCTAGTGATCTAGAGCTCTCAAGCAAACCAGGATTATCGCTTCTTTCTAAATGCAAATTATTCTTAATCGCAACATATTTTCAGCAAGATGCAAGCTAAATTCAAGACAAGGTGCATGTTACCATATTTCATAAAATATCTTTCTAGGGTTCATTTTAGCAGATTAGTTATAGAAAGTAATGCAGATTCCCTTTTAACAGAATTCAGGGATGGACAGTACTGAATTAGTCATTTGACCTTTTGTTGTTCCTGGCCAACTCAGAGCTTTGATAAGCCTCCTTCCTTTTGGCAAACTCTACATTACTGCTGGCACTGAGTCACTTTGCTGTATATATCTGATCTCAAAGCAGCATGCTGAACTCTTTGCAGATTTGCAGGTTCTGCCTGAATTATGCTGATCATACACGTAAGTGATCCAACTGCTTCTTTGTAAAAGAAAGGCTTATGTTTAACCAGATTCATCTTTGCAATTTCTTTCAATTTGTTCACTTCTTGCAGCCAAAAATGGCAAATATCTTTCATTTGACTGTTTGGGCCTTTAAACAAAGCATGCACACGCCAATGTTAAGGTTCTCTCATATTTTACAACCATTTGTGTTTTGGAAGACAGAATTATTTTGTGTGTGCTGCCTTTTCTCTTATTCTTCCTAGCCATACTGTATTATGAGTATATTCACATATTGTCAGTAAATGAATGCTGTTTTTCACTTGGCCTTGAAAACATGCTTAATGGCACACAAAAACAAAAGAACCACCAGATACAGTGTTTCCTCGCTACTTTGTAGGTTTGCTTTCACTGACTTGCTATTTTGGTGGTTTTTTTATAACATGAATTAAAAATATATATCATGGCAGCAGGTGCTAAAACCAGCCGCTGTTTTCTTTTCTAAGGTGCTTCCTCCTCAATCCTCCTCCAGCCTTAGCCGGCCTTCTTCCTTCCTTTCCTTCTCAACCCTGGGGAGTCGGGACCTGGGGCGAGGGGTGCCGCAGGGGGTGTCAGAGGGTCGCCAAAGAGCAGGCTGCATTTTCTGTTGGCCGTGGGGGGCCTCTGTAAAGTCGAGCGCCTTTATCATTGCGGGGCCCAGAATGCTCAAGGATTGTGTTTACCTATTAATTCCAGCAACTAAAACCCCAAATGTCAAGGTCTTTTTTTCCAAACCCCCCCCAGTGTTCAACATCTGGGAATATTGAGTATTTGTGCAAGTTTTCCAGATGCATCATTTTTTAGCCCCCTGTGCCTCTGGATGTAGATAAAAGAAACCCCAAAAAAAAAGGTCAAAAGCCCAAAAACCCTTCCCCGATTTTTTGGGAAAATTCTTTTAAGTTCAGTTAAATTATCGCGGGGGGATTTAATGCCTTGATTTTGGTTTTAAAAAAAATTCCAGAACTATAACCCCAAAAGGCAAATAAATTTCCCCCCCCCCACCAGATTAAATTTGGGATATTGGGGGGCCCTTTTGGCCCCCGAATAAAAAACACCCCAAACAGATTTTTTTAAATTTCTATGGGTATAAGTAAAAAAAATTAAATTTTTGAGGGAAAAAAAAAAAAATTTGGTTGGGGGCTGGTTTTGGGGAATTTAATTTGGGCCGGAATTTGGGGAAAAGTGAAAACCCCCTGGTCTAGGGCAATAAAAAAAAAATTTTCCCCTTGGGGTGGGGTAAAACGAGATATATAGTGCAAATCAACCCCAAGGGTTTGAGATTTGCATTTCAGTTTCCACAAAAATAGTTTTAAACTCTGAACCACCCTTAGGATAGCTTTTTTTTTTTTCTTTAAATTTTTGGGGGCAGAAGATCTTTTTTGCTGAAAATAAATGTGAAAAAAAGACATTTTGAACCTTTTTTTTTTTATTTTAAAATTTTAATTGCAAAAATGAAAAAGAAAAAAACAAATCAGCTAAAGAAAAAAAAATGGGGGCCTTTTTATAAGACGCTATGTAAATTTCCCCTTTTTTTACTTTTTTTTCAGATATTTTTTATGTGAAAAAAATATTTAAACGTCTTCTTTTTTTTTCTTTTTTTTTGGTGGGGGAAAAAAGCGCTATTGAAGAATAGAACTGACACTGTAAACAGTGGACATTTCCTCCCAGAGTCAAACTCTAAAGAAAACAAGTCTAGAACTAGGCAACATAACTGACTGATGATCTCTGTATATTGTAGAATGAAACTGCCCCCTTAAAAAAAAAAACCTTTTATTAAAAAAAGGGGGATTAATAAACCCATATTTTGTTTTTGGCTTTTTTGGCGGAATCATTTTGGGGGGTGTGAGGGGCAGGGTTTACCTTGTAGCATTTTCCGAAAATTTTTCCCGCAACAGGGACCAGAGGGTTTTTCAGAGGTCTGAACAAAACCCCCCAAAAGAAACCCCCTGAACAAACCTCTGAGGATGGTGCCATAGATGGGGAAATTCATGAGAGAATGGCCGGGGAAAACCATACAGCCCCCAAAAAAATTTCACAACCCAAAACCTAAAAATAATTGACATTGTAGTAAAAAAAAAAAACCCCCAAAAAAGACAAAGGGCTAATCCTCAAACTGAGACATTCCAAAAAATTTAACCAGAGTATTGTTTCCCCTGCCCGAAGATATTCCCAAATACCCCCCCATTTAAACTTCATTCACATGAAAAACACCAAAAGAATGAAT
>JARBWK010001923.1:0-16791 GCA_030556195.1 Anolis apletophallus | reverse complement strand
CGAGGAAGAAGAAGATGACGAAGAAGACGACGAAGAAGACGATGAAGAAGACGACGAAGAAGAAGACGACGAAGATGACGATGATGACAAAGAAGACTACGAACAAGACGACGAAGATGACTACGAAGACGAAGACGACGAAGACGACGACAAGGACGAACATGACGACGAAGATGATGAAGAAGAAGATGAAGAAGGGGACGAAGAAGACGACAACGAAGACGAAGACGACGACGAAGACGACGACGACGACAAAGATGACGACGACCACGAGAAAGACGATGGCAAAGAAGACGACGGGAAAGAAGACGACGACGAAGAAGGCGGCGGCGAAGATGACGACGAAGAAGACGATGAAGAAGACGATGAAGAAGACGACGACGAAGATGACGATGATGACAAAGAAGACTACGAACAAGACGACGAAGATGACTACGAAGACAAAGACGACGAAGACGACGACAAGGACGAACATGACGACGAAGAAGAAGATGATGAAGAAGAAGATGAAGAAGGGGACGAAGACGACGACAACGAAGACGAAGACGAAGACGAAGATGATGAAGACGAAGACGACGACGAAGACGACGACGACAAAGATGACGACGACCACGAGAAAGACGATGGCAAAGAAGACGACGGGAAAGAAGACGACGACGAAGGCGGCGGCGGCGAAGATGACGACGAAGACTATGAAGACGACGAAGACGATGACGATGAAGAAGACGACGAAGACAACGAAGACCACGACAAAGACCACGATGAAGACCACAAGACCACGATGACGAAAACGACAAAGACGACGAAGACGAAACAGACTAAGACTAAGACGATGAAGACGACAACAAAGACGATGATGACGAAGAAGACGAAAACAACGACAAAGGCGTATAATACGACGACGAAGACGGCGACGAAGACAACGACGAAGACGACGATGAAGAAGAAGATGACGAAGGCAACGAAGGCGGAGAAAGTGACGAAGGCGATGATGATGACGACGGCGAAGACGACAATGGCGTAGACTACTACAGCGAAGACGACGACGAAGACGACGACGAAGACGATGACGACAAAGACGACGACAAAGACGACGACAAAGACGACAACGAACACGGAGACAACTACGAATGCGACGAAGAAGAAGACAATGACGAAGAAGACAACGATGAAGACGGTGATGAAGGCGACGACGAAGACGACGACAAAGGCGAAGACGACGAAGACGACGACGAAGACGACGACGAAGACGACGACGAAGACGACGACGACGACGACGACGACGAAGACGACGACGAAGACGAAGGCGGCGGCGGCGGCGAAGGCGGCGGCGGCGGCGAAGGCGGCGGCGAAGGGGGAGGAGGAGGCGGAGGGGGAGGCGGTGAAGACGACGTTGAAGACGACGTTGAAGACGACGATGAAGACCACGACGAAGACCACGACGACGAAAATGACGAAGACGACGAAGATGAAGGCGACGACGAAGGCATAGACTACGACGACTACAACTACGACGAAGATGACTTTGAAGACGACGACGAAGAAGACAACGAAGAAGAAGGCGAAGAAGGCGAAGACGACGACGAACACGACGACAACGAAGAAGACGATGATGAAGACGCCGCCGAAGACGAACACGACGGCGAAGATGACGACGACGAAGACGACAACAAAGGCGGCGGCGGCGAAGATGATGACGAAGATGATGAAGACAACGAAGACCACGGCGACGAAGAAGACAACGAAGACGATGACGAAGAAGACTGACTAAGACGTTGACGATAAAAATGACGAAGACGATGAAGATGATGAAGACGATGAAGAAGAAGAAGACGAAGACGAAGAAGAAGACGAAGACATAGAAGACGACGGCGAAGACGGCAGCGAAGACAATGAAGACGGCGACGAAGACGAGGACGAAGACGGGGACGAACACGGCAATGACGAAAAAGAAGACGAAGACGACGAAGATGACAACGAAGATGGCGACAAAGACGGCGACAAAGACGGCGACGATGAAGAAGAAGACGACGAAGGCAACGAAGGCGAAGAAGGAGACGAGGGGCGACGATGACGACGACGGCGAAGACGACAATGGCGTAGACTACGACGAAGACGACGACGAAGACGAAGACGACGAAGACGACAACAAAGACGACGACGAAGACAAAGACGATGAAGACGACGACAAAGACGACAACGAACACGGAGACGACGAAGGCGACGAAGAAGAAGACGATGACGAAGAAGACAACAATGAAGACAGCGATGAAGGCGACGACGAAGACGGCGACAAAGGCGTAGACGACGAAGACGGCGACGAAGAAAACGACGAAGACGGCGACGAAGACGAAGGCAAAGGCGGCGACAAAGGCGAAGGCGGCGGCGAAGGCGGAGGCGAAGGCGGAGGCGAAGGCGGAGGCGAAGGCGGAGGCGGTGAAGACGACGATGAAGACGATGACGAAGACCACGAAGACCACGACGACGAAGATGATGAAGACCAAGACGACGAAGATGAAGACGACGAAGACGAAGAAGACGAAGACGAAGACCACGACGACGAAGATGATGAAGGTGAAGACGACGAAGATGAAGACGACAACGAATACCACGAAGACCACGACGACGAAGATGACGAAGACGACGAAAACGAAGATGACGATAACGAAGACGGCGACGGCGAAGGCGATGGCCAAGGCGACGACGGCGAAGACGACGACAAAGACGACGGCGACGAAGATGAAGACGACGACGACGAAGACGACGAAGATGGCGGCTACGAAGATGACGACGAAGACAAAGACGATAAAGACGACGAAGACCACGAAGATGACGAAGACCACGAAGACCACGAAGAAGATGACGAAGACGACCAAGACGAAGACGAAGACGAAGAAGACTAAGACGAAGACGAAGACAGCGACGAAGGCGACGAAGGCGACAAAGGCGAAGAAGGCGACGAAGGAGACCAAGGCGACGATGATGACGACGGCGAAGACGACAAAGGCGTAGACTACGACGACGAAGACGACGGCGAAGACGACGACTAAGACTACGACTAAGGCGACTGCGAAGACGACGGCGACGAAGATGACCACGGAGACAACGACGAAGATGAAGACGAAGACGACGACAAAGAAGACAACGAAGACCAAGACGAAGACGACGAAGACGGAGACGACAACGAAGACCACGAAGACTACGAAGACCACCACGACGAAGACGAAGACGAAGAAGACGAAGAAGACGAAAACGACGGCTAAGGCGACAAAGGCGAAGAAGGCGACCAAGACTACGATGATGACGATGGCGAAGACGACAAAGGTGTAGACTACGACGACGAAGACGACGAAGACGACGAAGATGGCAGCTACGAAGATGACGACGAAGACAAAGACGACGAAGACGACGAAGACCACGAAGACCACGAAGACGACAAAGACGACGAAGACGAAGAAGACTAAGACGAAGACGAAGACAGCGACAAAGGCGACGAAGGCGAAGAAGGCGACGAAGGAGACCAAGGCGACGATGATGACGACGGCGAAGACGACAAAGGCGTAGACTACGACGACAAAGACGACGGCGAAGACGACGACTAAGACGACGACTAAGACGACTGCGAAGATGACGGCGACGAAGACGACCACGGAGACGACGACGAAGATGAAGACGAAGACGACGACGAAGAAGATGACGAAGACCAAGACGAAGAAGATGACGAAGACCAAGACAAAGACGACGAAGACCAAGATGAAGATGACGAAGACCACGAAGACTACGAAGACCACGATGACGAAGACGACGAAGACGAAGAAGACAAAGACGACGATGAAGACGAAGACGAAGACGACGACGAAGGCAACGAAGGCGAAGAAGGCGACCAAGGCTACGATGATGATGATGGCGAAAATGACAAAGGTGTAGACTACGACGACGAAGACGACGACGAAGACGAAGTTGGCGATGAAGACGACGACGAAAACGACGATGACGAAGAAGACGATGATGAAGGCGGCGAAGGCGGCGGCGAAGGCGACAAAGGCGTAGACTACGACGAAGGCGACGAAGGCGACGAAGGCGACGAAGGCGACGAAGACGAAGAAGCCGACAAAGACAAAGACAAAGACAAAGATGACAAAGATGACGACCACGAGAAAGACGACGGGAAAGAAGACAATGGGAAAGAAGCCGATGAAGAAGAACAAGACGACGAAGACGACGTCGAAGGCGGCGGTGGCGAAGATTACGATGAAGACTACGAAGACCACGACGACGAAGAAGACGACGAAGACGACAACGAAGACAATGACGAAGTTGACGACGAAGACCACGAAGACCACGGCGGCGAAGACGACAAGGATGACGAAGACGACGAAGACGAAACAGACTAAGACGACGACGAAGACGAAGGCGACGAAGGCGAAAAAGGTGACGAAGGCGACGATGACGGCGACGGCGAAGACGACGACGAAGGCATAGGCTACGACGACTAAGACGACGAAGAAGATGACGCCGAAGACGCACACGACGACGAAGATGACGACGGCAAAGACGACGGCGATGAAGACGACGGCAATGACAACGAAGGCGGCGGCGGCGAAGATGACGACGAAGACGACAACGAAGACGACGACGAAGACGAAGGCGGCGGCGGCGAAGATGATGACGAAGACGATGAAGACGACGAAGACCACGGCGGCGAAGAAGACGACGAAGACGACGAAGACGATGAAGACCACGAAGACCACGACGACGAAGACGGCGAAGATGAAAAAGACTAAGATGACGACGACGAAAATGACGAAGACGACAAAGACGACGATGAAGGCGAAGAAGGTGACGAAGGTGACGATGACGATTCCGGCGAAGACGACAAAGGCGTAGACTATGACGACAAAGATGACGACGAAGATGATGACGAAGACGATGACGATGAAGACGACGAAGACGGTGACAACGAAGACGACGACGAACACGAAGACGACTACGATGACGACGAAGACGACGATGACGAAGAAGACGACGATGAAGACGGCGACGAAGGCGACGACGAAGACTGCGACAAAGGCATTTGATAAAGTAAACCATAGCTACCTGTATGAGGTGTGTAAGGCATTAAATCTAGGAGAGAGGTTTTGTGAAGTGATTAGGAGTATATATATGGGGAGTCAGGCATATATACGAGTGAATGGGAATAGGACGGAGAATATCAGAATACGGAATGGGACTAAGTAGGGATGCCCCTTATCTCCAATGCTTTTCGTAATGGCGATAGAAACACTAGCGAACAAGATCAGGGCAGCCAGCACGTGGGAAGGGTACAGGATAGGGGAGATAGAGGTGAAGGTGAATTTGTTTGCGGACGATGCAATATTATTAACCCAGACGCCATTGAAAATGGTAAAAGCAATGAAGGAAACTCTGCGAGAGTTTGAGGAACAATCGGGGCTTAAGGTGAATATGGAGAAGTCTGAGATGATGTTTATAAACACAGGTCCGAGGGAACAGATAGAGGTAAGGAAAGCGTCAGGGTTAAAACTAGGGGTAAAAAGAATGAAATATCTGGGAGTGTGGATATACAAAAACATAGAGAGAATAACAGAAGCAAACTATGGAAAGATCTGGAAAAAAGTGTTGAAACATGAAAGGCTGGAAACAGAAAAGTTTGAGGAGAATGGCAAAAATAAGAGCAATTAAAATGATGATCTTGCCAAAATTTTATACCTAGCCCAGGCCTTGCCAGGGGTCCTCCCGGAAAAAAAAAGATAAAAGAATGGGATAGGAAATTGAATTATTGGGTGGAGGGAGGAAAGAAACCAAGGATAAGGAAAAAATGGAGGATAGCAAACGAAACAGAAGGAGGATGGGGAATCCCTAGCCTAGAACTATACAGAGATGCCCTTCAAATTGAGAGAGCTGCAGGAGGATGACAAGAGATGGATAGCACTGGAAAAAGAAGAACATAAGAACATAAGAAGAGCCATGCTGAATCGGGCCTCAGCCCATCTAGTCCAGCATTCTGTGTCACACAGTGGCCCACTAGTTGTACACAGGGATCTCTAGCAGAAAGGAGGGCAGAACCCTCACCTGCTCCCGACCCCCCACAACCAGTACCCGGGGAAATCCTGCCTGCCTCCATCAACACAGAGGTGGCACTTGGATGTCCATTTCAGTAGCTACTGATTCCCTTGGTATCCATGAATCTGTCTAATCCTGCCTTGAAGCTGTCCAGGCTGACAGCTGTCACAACCACCTCTGGAAGTGAGTTCCATAACCCAATGACCCTCTGGGTGAAGAAATATTTCCCTTTATTAGTCCTAACTTTCCTACCTTGGAGCTTTAGGGAGTGCCCCCTAGTCCTAGTGTTGTGTGACAGAGAAAATATTTTTCTTTATTCACCTTTTCTATCCCATGCATGATTTTATACACTTCGATCAAGTCACCTCTTAAACGCCGTCTTTCAAGGCTGAAAAGACCAAGGCGTTGCAACCTGATTTCATAAGGAGCTGCTCCATCCCTTGGATCATTTTTGTTGCCCTTCTTTGTACCTTTTCCAGTTCCGTTATATCCTTCTTAAGGTGCGGAGACCAGAATTGTACACAGTACTCCAAATGTGGCCTCACCATAGATTTGTAGAGAGGCAATACAACATTTGCCGACCTATTTTCGATTCCTTCCTGATCATGCCAAGCATAGAATTTGCTTTTTTCACTGCTGCAGCGCACTGGGTTGACATCTTCATTGAGCTGTCCACCAAAACCCCAAGATCCCTTTCCTGGTTTGTCTCGGAAAGCTTTGACCCCCATCAATTTGTAGGTGTAGTTGGGGTTCTTTTGCCCGATGTGCATGACTTTACACTTGTTTAGGTTAAAATGCATTTGCCACTTTGTTGCCCATTCACTCAATTTCAAGAGATCTTTCTGGAGCTCTTTACAATCAGTTTCATTTTTAACTACCCTGAACAATTTAGTGTCGTCTGCAAACTTTGCTACCTCAGAATTCACTCCTACATCCAGGTCATTAATGAATAAATTAAAAAGTAACGGACCCAAAACTGAACCTTGGGGTACGCCACTTCTCACCTCTTTCCACCCAGAGAAATGTCCGTTTATTACCACCCTTTGTTTCCTACAGTTTAGCCAGGTTCCAATCCAGGACAAGACCTGTCCCTGATTCCATGGCTGAAGAGCTTATTTAGGAGCCTTTGGTGAGGGACTTTGTCAAAAGCCTTTTGAAAGTCAAGGTAAACAATATCGACTGGGTCCCCTTTATCTATGTGTTTATTTACACCCTCAAAGAATTCTATCAAGTTAGTAAGACATGATTTGCCTTTGCAGAAACCATGTTGATTTTCCTTCAGCAATGCCTGTTCTTCTATGTGCTTAGTAATTTTTCTTTAATAATGGTTTCCATCACTTTGCCTGGAACTGAGGTTAGACTAACTGGCCTATAATTTCCTGGATCACCCCTGGATCCTTTCTTGAAGATCGGAGTTACATTTGCCTCCCTCCAGTCCTCGGGTACAGTGCCTGATCTTAGAGAAAGGTTATATATTTTGGCTAGAATTTCAGCAATTTCACACTTGAGTTCCTTAAGAACTCTGGGGTGGATGCCATCTGGCCCTGGTGATTTGTTGACATTTAGTTTAGTAAGGCATGTGAGAACATCTTCCTTGTTTATCTCTATCTGGTTTAATTCATTTAATTCCCTCCCTGAAAAAACTGACTCAGCTGCAGGCATATGTTGTCTGTCCTCCTGTGTGAAAAACGGAGGCACAGAAGTCGTTTAGCCGCTCAGCAATCTCCTTGTCTTCGCTTATTGTCCCTTTCTTACCATTTTCGTCAAGTGGCCCAACTGCTTTTCTAGTTGGGTTTCTACTTCTGATGTACTTAAAGAAGTTTTTGCTATTTTTTAAAATATTCTTAGCTATGTGTGCCTCAAAATCTCTCTTGGCTTTCCTGACGGTTGCTTTGCATTTAGTTTGCCAGAGCTTGTGTTCCTTTCTGTTCTCCTCAGTAGGAAGAGCCTTCCATTTCTTAAATGAGTTTTTCTTCTTTCCAATCACATCTTTTACTTCATTTTTAAGCCATACAGATGTCCTCTTGGACTTTCCGGCCTCTTTCTTATTTTAGGAATGCAGTTTAGTTCGGCTTGTTTTAAAGTATTTTTAAACAGTTTCCAAGCATTTGGAGGGATTTGATTTTTTTTACTGTTCCTTTTAGTTTGTTCTTTACTATTTTTCTCATTTTGGTGAAATTCCCTTGTGAAAATTTAAGGTCTCTGTGTTAGTTTTCACTGACAGTTTGCTATCCAAACTTAAGTTGAAGGTTATTGTGTTGTGGTCAGAAGCGAACGCATTGGGAAGAGAGGAATTGATATTTAGGAGATGGGAAAAAAGGGAGGTGGAGAAATTGATGGGACCAATGAGGGCCACGGTGGAAGTGTGGAGATCTTGGCAAAGGAAGATAGCGCCGGAGTATCAAAAGTAGCCTCCCTGGAGATCATGAACCCGAGAGGGAGGAAAACCTGAGCAGAATAATAAGGGAATTGAGAGGGAAGGGGGTGACGAGACTGGAGCAACTAGTAGATGAAGGGGCAGAATCAGGAGAGAGAGGCTGGAGAACTGGTTGGGAGGAAGGCGGTGGCTGCAAATCAGGGCAATATGCAACTACCTTAGGCAGAGGGAGGTGAGAGAGGCCTTGCAAAGAGAGGACACGGAATTTGAGAAGATAATCAGGGAAAAGAAGGAAGGGAAAGGTTCCAGGTTGGAAGGATATACAAAATATTAGTAACATCAGGAGGAAGTATGGTAGAAGAGTTAACCACAATGTGGGAGAGGGAGTTGCAGGTCTCAGGAGCAGAGATGGAGAGGATAGTGGGGGATATTGCTAAGACTAAAAACACAAGAGTGAGGGAGACAAGGAGGAAAATACTGCACAAGTGGCACCGCACTCCTCGGCCCAATTGACCTAACTTTCCCAAAATATGGGTACACGGTGTTGGCACGGATGCCGAGACAAAGGAGTGTATATGCACCTATTATGGGAATGCGAGGTGGTCCAAAAATTTTGGAAAGAGGTAGAAGGGGAGATCAATAGAGTATTTAATATAAATTGGACCATCACAAAAGAGAAGGCGGTGTTGGTAAAAAAGAACAAGATTGGGGAACATCCGGAAATGAAGGTAGCGATGATAGAAAGCGCCAGGTGGTGGTGGTTCTAGGCTGGAAGGACTCCACGAAATGGACAATTGAGAATTGGCTGCGGTACTTGGTAGAACACATTCAATTTGAAATTATGGAAATGAAGGTTAATCAATTACAGGAGGATAAAGTGTGAGAGCTGTTGGGACAATGGGATCGGGTGAGAGGATATATTGTTTGGAGAACCCAGGATCAAACCATTACAAATAAGTTGGAGTTGTTGTTTAAGATGTAATGAAATGTAAAATGTCCGGAAAGCTTGCAGAAGAGAAAAGAAGAAAAAGAAGACGCAATCCTCAGCAGGGGTGGAGGGGTGTGGATGTTTGTGTGGGGGAAGGGTCACATGCACAGGGCACTGTGTTTTTATGTATATGCTTGTATGGATGGTAAAAAATTTTGGAAAATAATTAAAAAAATTTAAAAACCAGTAATATACTAACAGATAAAAACAATAAACGATTTAGCAATTAAAATAAAAAAGAAGACGACAATGAAGAAGACGACGAAGACAAAGACGAAGACAAAGACGACGAACATGAGGATGACGACGACGAAGACGACGACGAAGACGACGGTTAAGACGACGGCGAAGACGACGGCGAAGATGGCGGCGGAGACGGCGGCGGAGACAACGAAGATGTCGACGAAGACGGCGACGAAGACGGCGACGAAGACGGCGAAGGCGAAGAAGGTGAAGAAGGCGACGAAGGCGACGATGATGACGAAGGCGACGACGAAGGCGGTGGCGAAGGCAACAACGAAGGTGCAGACTACGACGACGAAAATGGCGATGAAGGCGGCGATGAAGACGACGACAACAAAGACGACGAACACGACGACGAAGAAGACGATGACGAAGAAGAAGACGACGAAGAAGATGGAGAACACAAAGAAGACGAAGACGACGCCGAAGACGACGACGAACACGACGACGATGATGAAGACGATGACGACGAAGGCGATGACGACGAAGGCGACGACGAAGACGACAATGAAGACAGCGACAAAGACGACAACGACGAAGACGACGACGAAGATGAAGAAGAAGATGAAGACAACAACGAAGGCGATGACTAAGGCGACGAAGACGACGAAGACGAAGGCGGCGGCGGCGAAGGCGGCGGCGAAGGCGGCGGCGAACGACTCAGACAACAACGAAGATGACAACGAACACGACAACGAACACGACGACGAACACGACGACGAAGAACATGAAGAAGACGACGACTACGACGACGAAGAAGACGACGAAGACGACGACGAAGACGACGAAGACGAAGACGACGAAGACACCGAAGATGACAAAGACGACGGCAACGGAGAAGACGACGACGAAGACGACGACGAAGAAGAAGAAGACGACAATGAAGACAATGACAAAGACGACGACGACGGCAACGAAGGCGACGACTAAGGCGACGAATACAACTACGATGAAGGCGACAACGAAGAAGGCGGCGGCGAGGGCGGCGACGAAGGCGACGAAGGCGACGAAGGCGACGAAGAAGACGAGGAAGACGACGAAGACGAAGACGAAGATGGAGATGACGACGACGACGAAGACGAGGACAAAGATGACAACAATGAAGAAGACGGTGACGAAGACGACGAAGACCATGAAGACCATGACGACGAAGACGACAACAAAAATGACAGTGGCGACGAACATGGCGATGACAGCGAAGACGGAGATGATGACAAAACGACAAAGACAATAAAGACGACGAAGACGATGAAGACGAAGACGATGACAAAGACGACGATGAAGAAGACAACGAAGAAGACTACGACGAAGGCGACGAAGGCGACTACGAAGATGACGACGACGAAGACGACGAAGACGAAGACTACGAAGACGACGACGATGACGATGAAGATGAAGACGACGAGAAAGACAAAGACGACGAAGACGAAGATGACGACAACCACGAGAAAGACAACGACAAAGAAGACGATGACAATGAAGACGACGACGAAGACAGTGAAGACGACGACGAAGACAAAGACAACGAACATGAGGATGACGACAACGGCGAAGACGGCGAAGACGGCGGCGAAGACGGCGGCGAAGACGGCGGCGAAGACGGCGACGAAGACAGCAACGAAGACGGCGACGAAGATGGCGATGAAGACGGCGGCGAAGGCGGCGGCGAAGGCGGCGGCGAAGGTGAAAAAGGCGAAGAAGGCGACGATGACTACGAAGACGACGACGAAGGCGGCGGCGAAGGCAACGACGGAGGTGCAGACTACGGCGACGAAAATGACGATGAAGGCGGCGAGGAAGACGATGACAACACAGGCGACGAAGACGACGACGAAGAAGACGACAAAGAAGACGAAGAACACAAAGAAGACGAAGAACACAAAAAAGACCCACTAAGACGACGACGACGAAGACGACGACGACGAAGACGACGAAGACGACGACGACGAAGACGACGACGAAGGCGACGACGAAGGCGACATCGAAGGCGACGACGAAGACGACGACGAAGGCGACGACGAAGGCGACGACGAAGACAAAGACGACGACAAAGACGAAGACGACTAAGAAGGCGGAAAAGACGACGACGAAGGCGACGACGAAGGCGATGACGAAGGCGACGAAGACGACGAAGGCGCAGACTACGACGACGAAGGCGATGACGAAGATGACAACGAAGATGACAGCGAAAACGCCGAAGAACACGACGATGAAGACGACGATGAAGAACAGAAGAAGACGACAACATCGATGACGGCGAAGAAGACGACGAAGACGAAGACGCTGAAGATGACAAAGACGACGGCAACGGCGAAGACGACGACGAAGACGATGACGAAGACGACGAAGAAGACGACAACGAAGACAACGACAAAGACGACGACGACAACGAAGCAGAAGACTAAGGCGACGAATACGACTACGACGGCGACGACGAAGGCGGCGACGGCGGCGGCGACGAAGGCGGCGGCAACGACGAAGGCGGCGACGAAGGCGATGAAGGCGACGAAGACGACGAATGCGACAAAGACGACCACGAAGACGACGAAGAAGACGACGAAGACGACGAAGACGAGGACGAAGATGATGACAATGAAGAAGACGGCGACGAAGACAGTGAAGACCACGAAGACCACGACGGCGAAGACAACAACGACAACGACAGCGGCGACGAAGATGGCGATGACAGCGAAGACGGATATGACGACAAAACGACAAAGACAATAAAGACGACGAAGACGATGAAGACGAAGACGAAGACGACGATGAAGACGACGGTGGTGGTGGCGGCGATGACAATGACAATGAAGAAGACAACTAAGAAGACAACTAAGAAGACAACGACGAAGGCGACGAAGATGACTACGAAGATGACGACGAAGACCACGAAGACGACGAAGACGAAGACTATGAAGACGAAGACGAAGACGATGAAGATGAAGACGACGAGAAAGACGAAGACGACGACGAAGACGACGAAGATGACGAAGAAGACGATGACGCTGACCCTGGTGACAGCGACGACAAAGATGAAGACGATGAAGAAGACTACGAAGACGACTACGAAGACGACGAAGACGAAGACGAAGACGAGGACGAACACGACGACAACGAAGAAGACGACAACGAAGATGACGACGAAGACGATGACGACGAAGACGAAGACGAAGACGAAGAAGACTAAGACGAAGACGACAACGACGAAGACGACGAAGACGACAGATGAAGGCAATGAAGACGATGAAGACGACGAAGGCGATGATGACGACAGTGGCGAAGACGACGAAGACGACAATGACGACGATGAAGGCGAAGACGAAGGCGGCGACGAAGATGACGACGAAGGCGTAGACTACGACGACTAAGATGACGACGACGCTGAAGACGCCGAAGATGAAGACGATGACGAAGACGACGACGACAGCGAAGACGACGAAGATGAAGACGATGACGAAGACCACGAAGACTACGAAGACCACAACGACGAAGACCACAACGACGAAGACCACGACGGCGAAGACGACGAAGACGAAGAAGACTAAGACGATGACAAAGACGAAGACGACGACGAAGGCGAAGAAGGCAACGAAGGCGATGATGATGGCGAAGACGACAAAGGCGTAGACTACGACGACGAAGACGACGACGAAGACGACGACGAAGACGACGACGATGACGAAGAAGACGACGATGAAGACGGCGACGAAGGTGACGACGAAGACAACGACAAAGGCGTAGACTACGACGAAGAAGGCGAAGAAGGCGACGAAGGCGACGAAGGTGACGAAGGCGACGACGGCGAAGATGAAGACGACGGTGAAGACGACAAAGGCGTAGACTACGACGGCGAAGACGATGACGAAGACTACGACGAACACGAAAACGACGAAGAAGACAACAATGAAGAAGACGAAGAAGATGAAGACGACCAACACGACGACGACGATGAACACGACGACGAAGATGATGGCGACAACGGAGACGACGACGAAGACGAAGAAGGCGACGAAGACGATGACGATCAAGACGAAGACGACGGCGACGAAGACGGCGACGAAGACCATGAATACTACGAAGACCACAACCACGAAGACTGCGGAGACGACGACGAAGATGAAGAAGACTAAGACGATGACGAAGACGAAGACGACGACAAAGGCGACGAAGGCGACGATGATTACGACGGCGAAGACGACAAAAGCGTAGACTACGACGACGAAGATGACGATGAAGATGACAACGAAGACGACGACGAAGACGCCGATGACAAAGAAGACGACGATGAAGACGGCGACGAAGGCGACGACGAAGGCGACGACGAAGACGAGGACAAAGGCGTAGACTACGACGGCGAAGACGACGGCGAACACGCCGACGAAGACGATGACGACGAACATGACGACGAACATGACGACGAAGACGACGACGAAGATAAAGAAGACTAAGACGAAGGCGACGAAGGCGACGAAGGCGACGAAGGCGACGAAGGCGACGAAGGCGGCGGCGGCGAAGATGATGACGACGGTGAAGACGACAAAGGCGTAGACTACGACGACGAAGACAATGACGAAGACTACGACGAACACGAAGACGACGAAGAAGACGACGATGAAGAAAACGAAGAAGATGAAGACGATGAAGACGACGACCTAACACAACGACAAAGACGACGGCGACAACGGAGACGACGACGACGACCAAGAAGAAGATGACGACGACGACGACGACCAAGACGAAGACGACGACGACGACGACGATGAAGACCACGACGAAGACCACGAAGACTACGAAGACCACGACGACGAAGACCACAACGACGAAGACGACGAAGACGAAGACGACGAAGACGAAGAAGACTAAGACGATGACTAAAGACGAAGACGACGACGAAGACGACGAAGACGGCGAAGGCGAAGAAGGTAACGAAGGCGACGATGATGACGACGGCAAAGGCGACAAAGGCGTAGACTACTACGACGAAGATGACGACGAAGACGACGACGAAGACGACGATGAAGACGAAGACGACGATGACGAAGAAGACGACGATGAAGACGGTGACAAAGGCGACGACGAAGACAACGACAAAGGCGTAGACTATGACGAAGGCGACGACGGCGAAGATGATGACGACGGTGAAGACGACAAAGGCGTAGACTACGACGACGAAGACGATGACGAAGACAACGACGAAGACGAAGACGACGAAGAAGACGATGAAGAAGAAGACGACGAAGAAGATGAAGACGATGAAGACGACAATGACGAACACGACGACGAAGACGGAGACGACAACGGAGACGACGACGACGAAGACGAAGATGACAACGAAGACGACGACCAAGACGAAGACGAAGACGACGACGACGAAGACCACGATGAAGACCACGAAGACTACGACGACCACGACGACGAAGACCACGGCGACGAAGACGACGAAGACGAAAAAGACTAAGACGATGACAAAGACGAAGACGACGACGAAGACGACGAAGACGAAGAAGACTAAGACGATGACAAAGACGAAGACGACGACGAAGACGACGAAGGCGAAGAAGGCAACGAAGGCGACGATGATGACGACGAAGGCGAAGAAGGCAACGAAGGCGACGATGATGACGACGGCGAAGGCGACAAAGGCGTAGACTACTACGACGAAGATGACGACGAAGATGACGACGAAGACAAAGACGACGATGACGACGAAGACAACGATGAGGACGGCGACAAAGGCGACGACGAAGACAACGACAAAGGCGAGACTACGGCAAAGGCGTAGACTACGACGCGGCGACTACGGCGAAGATGATGACCACGGTGAAGACGACAAAGGCGTAGACTACGATGACGAAGACGATGACAAAGACTACGACGAACACAAAGACGACAAAGAAGACGACGATGAAGAAAACGAAGAAGATGAAGACGATGAAGACGACGACGAACACAACGATGAAGACGACGGCGACTACGGAGACGACGACGACGAAGACGAAGATGACGACGAAGACGACGACCAAGACAAAGACGAAGACGAAGACGACGACGACGACGATGAAGACCACGACGACGAAGACCACGAAGACTACGAAGACCACGGCGACGAAGACGACGAAGACGACGAAGACGAAGAAGACTAAGACGATGACAAAGACGACGACGACGATAAAGACGACGATGAAGACGACGACGAAGACAACGAAGACGTTGAAGACGACGAAGACGACGAAGGCAACGAAGGCGACGATGATGACCACGGCGAAGGCGACCAAGGCGTAGACTACGACGACGAAGATGACGACGAAGATGACGACGAAGACGATGACGAAGACGACGATGACGAAGAAGACAACGATGAAGACGGCGACGAAGGTGACGACGAAGACAACGACGAAGACAACGACAAAGGCGTAGACTACGGCAAAGGCGTAGACTATGACGACGGCGATGAAGGCGAAGATGATGACGACGGTGAAGACGACAAAGGCATAGACTACGACGACGAAGACGATGATGAAGACTATGACGAACACGAAAACGACGAAGAAGACGACGATGAAGAAGACGACGAAGAAGATGAAGACGACCAACACGACGACGACGATGAACACGGCGACGCAGACAACGACGACAACGGAGACGACGATGAAGACAAAGATGAAGACGGCGACCAAGACGATGACGACCAAGACGAAGATGACGACGAAAACGGCGACGAAGACCACGAAGACTACGAAGACCACAACGACGAAGACTGCGAAGACGACGACGAAGACGAAGAAGACTAAGACGATGACGAAGACGAAGACGACGACAAAGGCGACGAAGGCGAAGAAGGCAACGAAGGCGACGATGATGACAATGGTGAAGACGACAAAGGCATAGACTATGACGACGAAGATGACGATGAAGATGACGACGAAGATGACGACGAAGACGGCGATGACGAAGAAGACGACGAAGAAGACGGCGACGAAGCCGACAACAAAGCCGACGACAAAGGCGTAGACTACGACGTAGGCGACGAAGGCGACGATGACGGCGACGGTGAAGACGACGACAAAGCCGCACAAATGCTGTATGGAGCCCAGCTTGGACCCTT
>JARBWK010001922.1:0-16797 GCA_030556195.1 Anolis apletophallus | reverse complement strand
AGTAGTGACTGGTTTGTGGGATTTACCAGGGGATGGAATTGGAGTGAAGATGGGTTATCATCATGTTGGGATGTTATAAGTCATGACAGGAGAAGAAGGGATTGGTGTGCTAGACCAGTGTTTCCCAACCTTTTTTGAGCCGCAGCACTTTTAACGTTAAAAAAATCCGGGCACACCACCAACCAAAATGACACAAAATGACACTCTAACACAGTAAAGAACGGCTGGGGATGGTGGCTTGCTGGGACCAGCTGCTGGGAGTGCGAAGCCGGGAGGCGGGCCAGGCTGCACCATGCCCGCCCCTCCCTCGGGCTTCAGCTCTCCCACAGCTTCTCCAGCCTGCTGAGGGGGCAGTGCCAAGCCAGCATTGTGTTGGCCTGCCACCGCTGGCTTTGGCACTGCCCCCTCAAGGGGCTGGCGAAGCTGTGGAACGCTGAAGCGGGGGAGGGGGCAGAGCCAGGCTGCCATGCCTCGCCCCTCCCTGGCTTCAGCTCTCCCACAGAGGAGGAGCAAGAGCGGTGGACGGGCTTCAGTGGGGGGGCTCTTCCTCCGCGCACGGCTTCAGTGAGCGAGGGGCGAGAGTCATGGCGAGATTCATGGTGGATTGGAGGCTGGCTGGGGAAATGGTTGAAGGAGGCGGCGCCCCTTTCTTTTTTTCTTCGCCACCGCCTGGCCCTTCCGCCTCCCCCCCCCCAAAGCAGCAGGAGTTTGGCAGGAGGAGGGGGGAAGGAAGGGGAGCAGAGAGCTTTTCTCGCGGCACAGCAGGAGGTCCGTCACAGTGGTTGGGAAACACTGTGCTAGACAAAGGGTTAATGATGGGGCGTCGGCTCAATCGAGCTCTGAGGAAGATTTGTGAATAAGAGGGACTAGGGAAAAAAAACATTCCCTTGCAGCTGGCAAAGTGTTGCCTTGTTGCCTGTATCCTGTCTTGTCTTGCTGTCTTGCTGTGTTGCTGCGTTCTTGTGGACTAATTCTTGGACGTGAGTTTGGACCTTGGACTCCTTCACCACCGCCTGGCCCTTGGGTATTGTATCTACTGGGGGTCCGCATCTTGTTTCCTTTGTATTACTACACCACGTTTACTTCCTTACGTGTGCTAGTTGCTGCTGCCCCTGTTCCTGAACTTCCGCTACAACTTTGGACCGGTTTAAACTACTCCGCTCTGCTGCCTTCTCTCCTGGATTGACTAATGACCGTTTCGGCGCTGCTTTGCTGCCTGGCTCCTCTTTTGGATGACGACATCGGCTTTTAGGTGGCGCTTGCTTTTCCCTTTTGTGTTTTTGCATATCGCGCATTTTGTGGAGATTTAATCCGGGTTTTCTGTTTTGTACTCTTTTTATTTATTTATTTATTTTTATTTGTTTCAACTTGTCTGTCGCCACTCCCGTGCGGCTCGGGGCGACTCACAACACTTGAATACATGTAAATACAGATAAAATCACATATATAGAACAGCACATATAACCTAAAATTTTTGCTCAGTAGGTTTGCATTTTATGTTATTTGTTGTGCTCACACTGAAGTTGAAGTGTTTTTTTGGGTCTTTTCCCCGTTTTTATGTTTTCTGGACCTTGCAAATAAACTTTACTTTAACTTATATTGAGCTCAGCTTTGTTAAGGCTACCTGTTCGCGACACAAGCCTTAATATTAGGTTACCGAGATTCTAAACTAATTCTAAGACTGAATTGTATGCATTACTTGAAGCCTTAATATCAGGTTACTGTGTATCTGAAACAGTTTTAAGACTGGATTGTGTAGCAACCCAGTTTTCTTTTGTGCCTGGGGGGGGGGGGGCAGCACCCGGGGGTCCCACTTGCATTAGAACCAGCCGCAGCTGATGAGGAAATGGAGGAAGGGGTTAATGAGTTAGCTGGGCCTTCCTCTCCCACAGAGAGCTTGGCCTGGGATGATGGATGGCCGGATGGCTATGATAACTGGGAAGGTCAGGCTGATTCAGAAAGTGTTGATAGTGATGATTGTTATGAGAAACCAGGTGGGTACGGATCACAGGAGAGAATTTGGGAAAACATGGACGATGAGGCCATGGAAGCTGAAGGGGAGTTCGACTCTCACGAAGATAGTGAGCCAGGTGCTGGGAGGCAAGGACGAAGCTTTGATAGGAGACGGAGCATTGAGGCTAGCAGGAGGGGCTGGCACCGCAGCCTAGAGCGGCCGAGAGGTGCGAGGTCCCGTAGCACAGACTGGCGGAGAAGCCTAGAGCGTCGGGGTCCTCGCCAAGGGGATTAAGTATAGGATCCGTGGGAACGGATCCTCAGTAGCTCGGCCACTTCTATTCTAAATGGAGTGAAGCGAGCAAAGGACTACGGAGCCAAGTTGCCGGCTCGTGCCTTGCCAAGAAGTTTCTTGGGTCCTGTATGAACTTTGTCTTGTTCCTTGATCCGCATTGTTTCGCGGAGCCTTTGCCAAGTCTTTTGCCAAGTCTTTTACCAAGCTTTTGCCAAGCCATTGGATTGGATTACTACAGACTCTTTTCTTGTGGATTGAACTTTTCAATACTTTATGGACAATTACCTTTTCACCTGTTCTTTATTATTCAATAAATAGTTAGCTGATTACCGTCTCTGTGTGTGTGATTAAGGGGCCGGCCGAGTCCTTGCATCGTGACAGATTGTGTGTAAACTTCTGTTAACCTATCTTCTCCTTTTGAAACTCTCAGATTACATTCACATCAGGACATTATAAAGGTATGGCTAAAAGGCTGTTTTGGTAAAGTGAGCAAATATTTGTAGGTAAATGGGCTGCATCAGTAGCTCTTGTTTTCACCTTACCATTCATTCGTGAGAGCAAGGCCTTGACAAAAAGACCAACCCTGTTTGCTAGAAAATCACACAGAACATTCAGGAAGCATTCAGATTTCACAAGACTCTTGGGGAGGGCTATCTTAATCTGTTCTTCACTCCTGCAGAGAAGGTCAGCTACTGCCAAATCAAACTTCACAAGGAAGGCCTCTGACCATGACAAGGGGTTATTTTGTACACCATCCCAAACTGGATCATTCTCAGTGTTTCCCAACCTTTTTTGAGCCGTGGCACACTTTTAACATTAAAAAAATCCGGGGGCACACCACCAACCAAAATGACATGAAATGATACTGTAATACAGTAAAGAACGGCTGGGGGTGGTGACCTACTGGGAGTGCCGAAGCCGGTGAGGGGGAGGAGCCAGGCCACGCCATGCCCCACCCACTCCCCCGGCTTCAGCTCTCCCACAGCTTCTCCAGCCTTGAGGGGACAGTGCCAAGCCAGCATTGTGCTGGCTCTGCCACCGCTGGCTTGGTACTGCCCGCCTCAAGGCTGGCGAAGCTGTGAGCACTGAAGCCTGAGGGGCAGAGCCAGGCCGCACCATGCCCTGAACCCTCTTCCCGGCTTCAGTTCTCCCATAACTTCGCCAGCTTTGAGAGGGCAGTGCCAAGCCAGCATTGTGCTGCCTCTGCCACCGCTGGCTTGGCACTGCCCCCTGAAGGCTGGCAAAGCTGTGGGAGTGCTGAAGCCGGGGGGAAGGGGCGGAGCCAGGCTGCGTCATGCTTCCCCTCCCGGCTTCAGCTCTCCCACAGAGGAGGAGCATGAGCGGTGGACGGGCTTCAGTAGGCAGAGCTCCTCCACGCGGCTTCAACAAGCAAGGGGCGAGAGTCATGGCGGATTGGAGGCTGGTTGGGGAAACGGCCGAAGGAGGCGGCGCCCCGGTCCCTTCTTCTTTTTCTTCGCCGCCACCTGGCCCTTCCTCCTCCTCTCCCAAGCAGCAGGAGTTTGGCAGGAGGAGGGGGAAGGAAGGGGGACAGAGAGCTTTTCTCGCGGCACATCTGATGATCGCTCACGGCACACTAGTGTGCCAAGGCACACTGGTTGAGAAACACTGCTCTATCTGTCCAGCAGCAGAAACCAAGGGTCCTCTCATATCAACACATTTAGCAGAACCAATTATATTATTGAGGCAGGCACATGATTGTCATAGTAGACATGAGACCCTGACAAGGACAACATAAAGATGAAAGTTGAAGCCCCCGCACCCCAGGAGTCTCCAACACCATTTCCGGAACCACCCTTGCTAGTTCAGGAAGGGAGATTGCTCAGCAGCAAGATGGACAGTATACTATTTTATTTATTTATTTATTTGTCACGTTTCTATACCGCCCCTCTCAGCCCGAAGGCGACTCGGGACGGTTTACACAGGCAGTCTCTGCCCTCAATACAACACAGCAACAAGTCACCCCGAAAAAAACATATAATAACAATTTAACAATTAAAAACATACAATTGCAACCTCAGCGTCATGTTGAAATCAGTTTCCATCACATCGTCTTCATTCCTTATATCCAATTAGGCCTTATATTTCATCAACAAATGCCTGCTCAAATAGCCAGGTCTTGACTTTCTTGCGAAACGTCAGGAGGGAGGGGGCTGATCTGATGTCTTTAGGGAGGGCGTTCCAAAGCCAAGGAGCCACCACTGAAAAGGCCCTGTCTCTCGTCCCCGCCAGTCGCGCCTGTGAAGAAGGCGGGACCGAGAGTAGGGCCTCTCCAGATGATCTTAAACATCTCGATGGTTCATAGGGAGAGATGCGTTCGGACAGGTAAGTTGGACCAGAACCGTTTAGGGCTTTAAAGGCTAAAGCCAGCACTTTGAATTGTGCCCGGTAGCAAACTGGCAGCCAGTGGAGCTGGCACAACAGAGGAGTTGTACGCTCCCTGAATGCTGCTCCTGTTATCAACCTGGCTGCTGTCCGTTGGACTAGTTGCAGCTTCCAAACAGTCTTCAAAGGCAACCCCACGTAGAGAGCATCCCTGTTCTGTCTCCATGGCTCAACACAGGGTACAAACCTTCAAGCTCGGTTCTGGAACAGATAGGCTTTCTTATGAGAAGAACATTATTTATTTATTTATTTATTTATTTATTTGCTATGCTTCTATACTGCCTCTCTCAGCCCGAGAGTAACTCGAGGCGGTGAACAAGCGGCAGCAAGTGCCCACATACAACACATCATAATAAGGTAAAAACAATCATATAAAACCATCTAAATTAACAATTAAAACTACAAAATACAAATCTTAGCTCCACAATCTTAACATCGGTTTCTGTTTCATCATCATATTAATCCTTTGATCTTGATTAATTAAAGTTAGTCTGTGAATGCTTGCTCAAACAGCCAAGTCTTGACTTTCTTACGAAATGTCAGGAGGGAGGGGGCTGATCTGATGTCACTAGGAAGGGAGTTCCAAAGCCGAGGAGCCACCACTGAGAAGGCCCTGCCTCTCGTCCCTGCCAGATGCGCCTGCAAAGACTGAGAGCAGGGCCTCTCCAGATGATCTTAAGCATCTTGATGGTTTATAGGGAGAGATGCGTTCGGACTTAACCCTCATGGCTGACAACAACTCCATCTCCTCCCCCCGTCCTTCCCTCCACCACAGCACTGAGTAGCTGGGACAAGCTGACACCACCAAGCTCATCCAGCCAGGTCTCTACAACACATACCAGATCAGCCTGTTCATTCACAACCAGGTTGTAGATGATGGTTGTTTTGGGTTTTTTTACAGACGAATCTAATATGCAACCACAGAAGGTAGGCTGAAAGGTCAGCCTAGGATGGGCTAAAACATGGGACAGATTTCAAACATCTTTCCTTTACCTAGTCTGTGCGACCCCCAGGATCACATCTCCTTCTACCTGAAATTATGCCAAAAGGGGCATCCGCTCCCCTGAGTTTCACATATGTACATACGAAAAACAAACATCAAAACACATTATTGTGTGCAACATGATCGAAGATTGCATTTTATTTTGCATTGTTCTTCATATCAATATCAAAAAGAAGTTATATAGCTATACTGAAAACACTCAGAATCTTTCAACTTACGTTTCCTCTCAATTCTTTGAAATTGTCTGCTTTGCCTGATTTAGAAAAAAAATACCTCAAAATGGCCATAGCAATACAGTTCTATTGAAAAGTTTCTTTCTTTTAGGAAAACACTCCTTACTTGAGTCTGTTGAAGTCTGTGATTCCTTCTGAGGCAATTGTGTCGAATTGTCAACATCGTCGTCATCATCTGCAAAAATAAAGAGTTTTTAAAATGTCTATGCCACAAAACAATTGATGGTTTAATGCAGTGTTTCCCAACCTTTTTTGAGGCGCGGCACACTTTTGACATAAAAAAAATCCGGGGGCACACCACCAACCAAAATGACACAAAATGACACTCTAACACAGTAAAGAACGGCTGGGGGGTGGTGGCCTGCTGGGAGAAGCTGCTGGGAGTGCCGAAGCCGGGGGAGGGGGTGGAGCCATGCTGCACCATGCCCCTCCCTCCCCCAGCTTCAGCACTCCCAGCCGCTGCCCCAGCCTGGAGGGGGAAGTGCCACGCCAGCGGTGGCAGAGCCAACACAATGTTGGCTTGGCACTGTCCCCTTAAGGCCGGAGCAGCTGCTGGGAGTGCCGAAGCCAAGGGGAGGAGGTGGAGCCAGGCCGCGCCATGCCCCGCCCCCTCCCCCAGCTTCAGCTCTCCCACAGAGGAGGCGCATGAGCGGTGGATGGGCTTCAGTGGAAGGGGCTCCTCCATGCAGCTTCAGCGAGCGAGGGGCAGGAGTCATGGCGGATTGGAGGCTGGCTGGGGAAACAGCCAAAGGAGGCAGCACCCCGGCCCCTTCTTCTTTTTCCTTCGCCACTGCCCGGCCCTTCCTCCTCCTTCCCTAAGCAGCAGGAGTTCGGCAGGAGGGGGGGGGAAGGAAGGGGGGCAGAAAGCTTTTCTCGCGGCACAGCAGTAGGTCTGTCACGGCACAGTAGTGTGCCACGGCACATTGGTTGAGAAACACTGGTTTAATGTAAGCATTGTACTGAAAACAGCTATTTCCAAAACTCATCTTTTAGCATATCCATAGTTTGAACTATTAGGGAAACTGGTACACCCAGTGTCTACACTCTATTCCAGTGTTTCCCAACCAGTGTGCCGTGGCACACTAGTGTGCCGTGAGCGATCATCAGGTATGCCGTGGGAAATTGGAGCCTCCAATACCCTTTCTTCCCCCTCCTGCCAAACACTTTTTCTTCTCCACTCGGGCTCCCTTCTTCCCAGCCTCGATCCGAGGGGGCAGTGTGAGCGTGTTCAGGAGAGGAGGGGGGAGGCAGGAAGATATGACCCATGCGGGCGCTACTGCGCAGACTCGCCCCAAGTCTTCCTCGCTCCCCCTCCCCTCCTGAACACGCTCACGCTGCCCCCTCGGATCAAAATGGCGGCAGAAGTGGCGGCGTGAGCAAAACGAGCAGAGCGAAGCTGGGAAGTACCACTCAAGTGGTACCTAAATTTCCTACTTGACAGATGCCTCAAACTCATGACCTTCTGGTCAGTAGAGATCTTATGCAGCTGACACCCAGCCAGCTGCACCACATTCCCGGTGCATGTTCTAGAATCCAGACAATCTCTACATCTGCACAAGCATGGTGAAATTACATATATTAGAAACCTGCTCTCTCACTTTTCTTTCTTTTCCATTTAACCAGGCTGGGTACAGCTAGTAGTAGTAGTAGTAGTAGTAGTAGTAATGTATGAACTCAAGAGAAATTTTAGCACAAACTTTAACCAGAGGTTAAATAAACCAGAAGTCCTTATTGAACTATCTAATTATATAAAGGAGGTCCCGTCGTCGAACGACTGACAGAGACAGAGAAACCTTCCAAGGCAGAGACACCAAACTTGCCAACACAAATAGGCCTCAGGCAAAGAAGGTTTTTAGCAAAGAAACTTCCCCCCCCCCAAAACCTAGAAGGCCCCCAAAACAACGAGACCAAAAAACCTACATTTTCCAGCATCCTCTGCGGCAGCCAGAGAAACCCATTGGCCAACATCGGCCCACACAAAATGCAGGGAGGCTGAGTAACCATAGTAACGGTGGGCACAGCCAGCCAAGGCTAGGATAGAATGCTGATGATTTCAGTTCAGTCAGTTGGTGTTTGAAGGTTAAACTGTCAAAACCAAACTCTATGAGGGAGCAATTCTCCAGCAATTCCTACCCACACAACACAACACAACTTCCTATCACAACCCATCCCCCCAAAATTACGGGACCCCGCACAGACAACACCTAACACCACCACAAACAAAAACCAACTCCACCTATACTCCAACCACAACACAACACAGCACTGCACTGATACTCTACAAACACACACAAACACCAAAACACCCCACCCACACAAGCCTTCCACAACATACTACCACCCACAATTCCACCACACGCCCACTAACTCACCAAAAAAGTAATACCTACACACAACACAATACGCACATAACACAACCTTGCGTCTACTGCTCAACCCATTTGTATGCCATTCCTTCCTTCCACACAGGCAGAAACTGACCCAAAAGACAAGCCATGCCTTCTAAAAAGAACAGCATCGGACAACACACTCGCAACGCTACATACATCAAACAAAAAAGGGCAGAACAAACGCCAGAACAGAAACACACTGCACAGCAGAGACACAGACAACAGGTCACTGCACAAACGCCAGGAACACCACACACCAACAACTCCACAGGACTTCAACATCCTACCCACCAGAACAACCCACAACGACACAGCCATGACCCCACCAAGACCATAAGTAACATCAATTCCAACCCTTACATACTCAGACTTTCTCGCATCTCCTAAATAGGGCACAGCAATGCGTGCCGGGTACAGCTAGTCATTACTAAATCCAACAACACTAGCAGTGCAATGTTAAATATTTTCGTCAAAACCTTATTTACTGCAGTGGGACCCACTATATAAAAGCTGTGAGACTGCAACATAGGCACAAGCAAGAAGCAACCAGCCTCTATGATAAGACACTACTGAACAGAGGATGCAAACAGCACCTGCACATTATATATGAAATCATCAATCATCCTAAGGACACCTGAGATTACATTTTTGCTTAAAATAACTCCTGGCATCACATAAGCATCACCATCTTCAGAAGTGCTGACAACCATATTTAACAAAAAAAATATCTGACAACACACCCTTAGAGCTCAGGAAACTCCTAGACCAATGAACAGCTGCATTTTAAGTGACTCAATAAAACTGTGATCATATCTGTTGCAAATGACTTAAATGTTTAAGGTAGCAACAATCAACAGCAGGATCCTTCTACTCCACCCTTCTGCTTCCAGTCATGAACAAACAGATCCCTACGGAAGTTTACATGAAGGAGACAATGAAGGTGGTCACTTCTCCATTTAGAAATAATTCGCCAATGAGAGATCCATGCATATGGCTAACATGTGAGGGCAACCATATCCTCACACTGAAGGCACAAGACCTGTATGCACTTGAAAATTAGAATGGAGAAAGTACATATATATGTAGGTGTACTCTAGGTGGCAGTAAAATATTTTTCTTGCAATTCAACTGTCTTTTTAGAACAGTCCAGCCCTACGAACGGAAAAGGGGGATTTCTGTGGTATATTATGCTGTTTGATTAAAAAGTAGTTTGTTATCTTACCTGAATGTTTGTCAATAGTCCAAAGATTTTTCCAGTGCAAAGATTAGAACTTTTGCTTGTACTTACTCAATCAAAATCAAAGTGCAACGACGTGAATAAAGAGGGAAAAAATACACACTAAAGGACTACAATCTTTCCTGTTCCATTGCTACAAAGTTCCCAGTTACATATAAAAAGCAAGCAATTTTCTTTCTCTATTGCAAAAGAGACCAATCGTCATGAGTTCACATTGTAAACCCATTCAAGGAAAAATTATCTACTTTTTACAAGTGTTAAACATTTATCTAACATGATGCTATTAACCTTGCTGTACCTATTCCCCACGGCAGTGTTTTTCAACCTTTTTTGAGCCGTGGCACACTAGTGTCCCGTGAGAGATCATCAGGTGTGCCGTGGGAAATTAGTGGAGAGAGAGAGAGAGAGAGAGAGAGAGAGAGAGAGAGAGAGAGAGAGAGAGAGAGAGCAGGAAACTTCAGGCATCGGAAATGAGGCTTTCCTGGCCAAAGCAGCAATGCCAGCCAGCCTGGCTGCAGTCAGGGAGAGCCCTCGGCATCCAGAACTTTCCTCCCTCCCTCCTCTCTCTCTCCTTCCCTTCCTTCCTTCCTTCCCTCCCTCTGCATGCCAAGGGCTACCTGGCCGGGCTGCGGCTCCTCCTGCTTCCTGGGCGCTCTTCTGCCCTCCTCCCCTTTGGCAGCAAGGAGGAGGAGAGGGAGGAGGGGTCCGTGGGAGCTGCTGCTGTCCAACCCTGCTCCTGGAGGCTCGAGGCGAGGCTTTCTGCCCTCTAGCCCCTCTGCGCCAGGGAAGGGGAGCAACTCCTCATCTCCTGGCCTCTCCTGGTTGGGCTCCGGGTTCGCTGCAGAGCAGAGGCCGGGATGCGCAGCTCCACAGCCCAGCTTGGTTCCTTCCCGATCTGGCCCCAAGGCGACAGCAGGGAGGCCGAAGGGACGCGGGGGAGGCCCTCCTGGGGGGGCTGAACCCCTTTTGGGAAGGAGAGCTGGGGGTGGCGGCGGCTGCGAGCCTCCGCCGCAGTTTGCTTCGAGCCTCGGAGCCACCCCATGTGCTCAATTCCGATTCGTCCTGCTAAGCCGAGCCCACCCGTGCTTTGGCCACTCAGCGCCGCCCTCCCCTGCGGGACGGTGATGGCCCCCCTGCGTGTGGGCCTCCTGGGGGAGGGGGGTTTGGCAGAAGCAGTGGCGTCACGAGGGGTGAGGGTGAGTTAGTAAAATGACAGAGTGTTATTTTGTGTCATTTTGGTTGGTGGTAAATGTAAAAAATGTGCTGAGGCTCAAAAAAGGTTGAAAAACACTGCCCTACGGCAATCACATTTTCAGAATGCAGAAAGTAAGTGTCTTGACAGTTCAAATCTGACATAGCTTCTCAGATCTTTTTTTTAATGCCTACAGTATCTTTCGCAGAGTTACCTCAGTTGTCGGAAAATCACTCATTGCCAGAATTGAATGTCAGAAGTATAGGGAAACTGAATGAGACCATAGGAGCACATGTTCCATATCCTGCACTCTTGCAGTTATTGTCTTTTAGACAACAAAGCCTTTACCTCTTTAATAGCAATAAAAAAAGTCCACTAAACAGCTAATTAGACAAATTCATACATTTTGAACTTTACCTGTTTCTGTTTGTAAGCTTTCTGATATCCGAAAACAGTGCATTTTACTGAAGTTGCGAGAAAATAAGCGCACACAGTTTGGAGGAAGAATCATGCTTCTTAGTCTTCCAAATGTACATTCTGGAGGTACAATCACATAGCAAGCAGCATGAGCCTATGAAAAACAAAGAATCAAGTTCTTGTAAAGTCATGTCTAATGCCATTTTGGATATGTTAGAGCTACACAGGTTAATTTAAGACAGCAACTAATCACCCAATATATTTCAGAATTTTATGCATCTACGCCAGGGATGGTAATCTTGCAGGTTTCTAAGATGTCCCTTGACTGCAAATTGACAGTCTCGATAGTCAATTTGGGGAGTGCTGATAGTTGTAGACCTACAACAACAGGAAAGCTAAATAATCCCAACCTCTGATTTATGTGCATGCTTTATAGCAGGGCTGTCCAACAGGCAACCATGGGCGTGCACGGCCCGCCAGTCCCTTTCCTTCGGCCCCTAACCTATTTTAATAAAAAATAAAAATAGAAAAAAAATTAATTAAAAAAAAATACCCACTTCCGGGTTTGGAACAAGTATCGCGAGACTACGCAATCCACACGGGATTTCGCAGTCCCGTAGGTAGCTGGCGAAATCCCGTGTGGGATTGCGTAGTCTCGCGCTAACTGCTGTAAATAAATGTCGGCTACGCTTCTCCTGGATCCCTTTCGCCCACGGACGCGATTAGGAGCTTCTTCGGCTCCCTCGATCGCCACCTGGCTCGCCCGCCACCTGGCTCGCTCGCTGCCTGGCTCGCTTGCCCACCTGGCTCGCTCGCCCACCGCCTTGCTTGCTCGCCGCCTGGCTCGGTCGGCGACTGGCTCGCTCGCCCGCCGCTTTGCTTGCTCGCCGCGTCGCCCGATCACCGCCTTGCACGTGGTCCGGCTACTCCTATCCAGCGCATAGGGAAAGGTAAGCCGAAGCAGGGGGCTTAAGGGGAAGATGGGGTTGTGAATGTATACATGTGGCAGGAATGGAATAATAATAATAATAATAATAATAATAATACTAATAAATGTATTTTATTAGGGATAAAGGGAAGGGTAATTGTAAGTATATTGGAGCCTGGGGAGGGGGTGGAGCCGGGGAGGGGCAGAGCCGGGGAGGGGGCGGAGCCGGGGAGGGGCGGAGCCGGCCCCCCAGTTGATCAGTGACCGGTAATCAGGCCCCTGGGTTATCTTCACTGCTATCTATACCATTTTAATAGGAACTTTGATAACAACAATGCCCATCTTAAGCTGTGTTCAGTTACATCAGGTTTAGTCAGTAGAAAAACCTTTGGTCTCTGGGAGGAAATCAAACCAGCGTGGTGGCTGGGTACAGCCACATGTGTGTTCACTCATTCACTCCGGTAGGAAGGGGATGGGAAGAGGGGCAAGTGGTTGGTGCACATGTCTCTGTGCGGGACAGAAGGAAGGGCAGTATCTCAGTGCATCTGAACTTAACATGAGGGAAGACTTATAGGCCCCTATAAAGCCCAGATTTACCAAAGTCACCATTATAAGAGCAGCTGCCACAGTCATTCCCTTGCCCTCCTACCACTACTGCCACTAGCCCGCCCACCCAAATCCCCTGGCCCTCTCCTCTTCCCTCTCCACTGTCCTGCTTCCTCCATCAGTCTGGGCATCCACATACCACCACCAAATGTGGAAAGATGGCTGTATAAATAAGTTATTTTTATTTATTTATTTATTGTTTCGATTTGTATACCGTCCTTCCAGTTTGGCTCAGGACGGTTTATAGAACATGGACCAAGCATTTATTTATTTATTTATTTATTTTATTCGTTCGACTTAATATACCGCTCTCTCTGGAGCCCAGAGCGGTTTACAGAGTTAAAAACAGATGACCACATAAAATGCAATAAAACCAGATAAAACCCCCAGTTAAAATCAAATTCCAGCAGAACTGCAATGGCAGTAGGAATATGCTGACAGCGACACAACAGGATGCTGATAACACGGCATTGGTTATGGACCAAATGCCTGTCTGAATAGCCAGGTCTTTACGGCTCTACGGAACGGCATTAAGTCCCGGATGGCTCGCAGCTCTTCGGGGAGGGTGTTCCACAGGGTTGGCGCAGCTACGGCAAACGCCCTCTGCCGCGTGCTAGCAAGTCTATAGACCTTATGCATTAAAACCATAACCATAAGAACAACATTAACAATTAAAATAGAATCCCAAAGTTAGCCCATAACCAAGGAATGACTAGACATTACATGCCTGACGGAAGAGAACTGTTTTGCAGGCTTTCCGCGTAGGCAGCCGGAGCCCACACCCACTTGGGTGACCCAGCCAGAGGATCTCCATCTTCGATGGATTCACTCTTAATTGACTGGCTCGGGAGGGGATTCCAAAGTCGGGGGGCCACAGAGGAGAAGGCTTTCTCCCTAGTGCTCACAAGCCGGGTCTGTGAGACTGGCAGGGGTGAAAGGAGGGCTTCCCCTGAGGAGCGAAGGGCTCGGGCTGGTTCATAGGAGGAGAGCCGGTCGCAAAGGTAGGCGGGTCCCAAACCGTTTAGGGCTTTATAGGTAATCACCTGCACCTTGAATTGGGCTTGGAAAATAAACGGTAGTTATCAAAACCTTTCATCTCTCTGTATAAAATCATTAATCTTTTTTTTAAAAAATTGCTGAAGCAGACACTCCTTCAACTAATAAAATTTAATCAGTAGCAAACATAACATGAGAGTCGTGGAAACAATACTCCTGGTTGCCAGTACTGTGCTCCTGCAGCTTTGCAAAGTATAATACAAAATTTCCTAACTTGTCCTCAAATCTCCTATGTCTCTATTCTAGCAAATCTTATACACTGAGTAAGGCTCTAATGCTAACAGCATTCAAACACGCTATGAAAGCTAGCAAAGAATAAAGAGTATGCAAAATTGTGTCTTTCACTTTTTTATATATAAAAGTATCAAAGTATACCATTCAGGTATGGTGCAAGGTGTAGGTATATTTCACTATATAATTTCACAGTGTTCACATAATACATTCACATTTGTGACCATATATCAATCATTCATAGTATGCATATAACAATATCACAAAGTGGATATCACAGTGTTAATATCACATAAATTCTAAAGCAAGGTACGGGTGTAACTATAACAGAACCAACAGTATAAACCTGTATTTCCACCGTAGGGTAAGTTCACTCCTAATGTTAGCATGTAGTGTGGCTGGGAAGATCCCTGGATGTAAACAATAAACTGCTTCACCGCCTGGGAAGCAAACGCCGCTTGGCTGGAGTTCAGTATAGCTGCTAAATGCTGGGCGTCTGTCCTCCGCTGGGGTGGCAGAATGGGATGGGCTAGGAGGCTGTGGTTCTGTGGATCCAGAGATGTTCGAGGAGTCCTACGCGGGTCGCCTGACGGTTTACTGTGCAGGAGGAATATTTTCACATCCAGTCCATGGTGAGCAAGCTTGACCATTATGGTCAAGCTTGCTCACCATGGACTGGATGTGAAAATATTCCTCCTGCAGCGACGCAAGCCTCCTCAGCGGGTACATGCCAATGTGGCGAACGCTGGTGCAGCCTCTGAAGAAACCGCGGGCTCCATCCACCACCCAGGAGCCCCCCCGAAACGGATCGAGCTCTGCACAGTAAACCGTCAGGCGAACCGCGTGGGACTCCTCGAACATCTCTGGATCCACAGAACCACAGCCTCCTAGCCCACCCCATTCTGCCACCCCAGCGGAGGACAGACGCCCAGCATTTAGCAGCTATACGGAACTCCAGCCAGCGGCGTTTGCTTCCCAGGCGGTGAAGCAGTTTATTGTTTACATCCAGGGATCTTCCCAGCCACACTACATGCTAACATTAGAGTGAACTTACCCTACGGTGGAAATACAGGTTTATACTGTTGGTTCTGTTATAGTTACACCAGTACCTTGCTTTAGAATTTATGTGATATTAACACTGTGATATCCACTTTGTGATATTGTTATATGCATACTATGAATGATTGATCTATTCTAGCAAAGCCAGGAATCACCAAGGAAAGGGCCTGTTTAGTAGGCCAATTTCCTTGGTGATTCCTGGCTTTTGCTAGAATATCTGTCCACCAAAAGGTCTGTCTTTCTCAACCTGTGGGTCCACAAATGTTTTGGCCTCCAACTCCCAGAAATCCTAACAGATGGTAAACTGACTGGGGTTTCTTAGAGTTGTAGGCCAAAACACCTGGGAACACACAGGTCGAGAACCAGTGAACTAGAGAAAAAGTGGATAGAGAGTGTGGAAATGATTCAAACCTCAGCATAAAAACGACTGGTACACCTCTTCTGCTTTTTTACCCCCCGAACCTACACATTTTATACACAGCTGGGATAAATGCATACATCTAGAGACAGACCTGCCATTGCTGTTTCTAGTTGGCTCCTAAACATAACCAAAAGCAAACATTTTATCTATTGTTTATTTCAGGTGAAAATATACAGGAAAGAAACAGAGCTAAATAACAAAACATACCCTTTTCATGCAGGGGGCCAACTCTAGCCACCTCCATTCAGTTAAGTCATCTTTTTTGTTAAACTGCAAAAATATATTTGCTGGAGACTTGCAGATCTTCCATTAGTTGAAGAAGACATGATCTGATATCTCTCTCGGCATTACTTCGGGAACGAAGATTCTTAGGAAGGACTCATCCCACGCTTTTTACAAGCTCGTTGATGACTAAAAAGGCCAATCTCAGATAGGCAAGTTCGGTTGCAGAAAGCACAGCAGAAAGTCTCCTTGGGTGATGTTGTTCCCAAGTTGCGGTTCTTTCTGCGTTGTCGTTTCTCTTCGAGACCCATTCGGCGTGTCTTCTTGAAAGAGGCCGCAGCATTGTGGATAGTGCGTCTCCATGCCTCCCGATGTGAGGCCAGGGTGGACCATTGTTGGTGATCAATCTGGCCGAGCCTGAGATGTTGTTTCAGGGAGTCCTTATATCTCTTTTTGGGGGCACCTCTCTTGCGCTGACCCATGGCAAGTTCACCATAGAGTAGTATCTTTGGGAGGCGGTGTTCCTCCATCCTACAGACGTGCCCTGCCCACCACAGCTGTGTTCTCAATAGCATGGCCTCAATGCTGGTGATCCCTGCTTGCTCAAGGACAGCAACATTCGTCACAAAGTCGGTCCAGTGTATATTTAGGATTGTGCGAAGACAGCACTGATGAAAGCGTTCAAGGAGTCGTAGGTGCTGGCGATCGGTGACCCATGTTTCAGACCCATAGAAAAGAATAGACAGTACGATAGCTCTGTACACACTGATTTTGGTGCTTTGCCTCAGGTGCTTGTTGCTCCAGACTCTTTTGTGAAGCCTTCCAAATGCACTATATGCCTTTGATAATCTGTGATCTATCTCTTTGTCAATCTTGGCGTCTGAAGAGATGATGCTTCCCAGGTAGGTGAACTGCTGGACTTAAGCACAGATGTGCTCTATACTGACATGGGGATGATGGTGTTCTTCCTGTGGTGCGGGCTGGTAGAGGACTTTGTTTTTTCAGGCTGACTTCCAGTCCAAACAGCTCTGCAACTGTTGCAAAGCAGGATGTTAGGCGCTGCAGAGCTGCTTCTGAATGGGTGACAAGGGAGGCATCGTCAGCAAAAAGCAGCTCACGGACTAGATAGTTTAGAGTCTTAGTGCGAGCCC
>JARBWK010001921.1:0-16797 GCA_030556195.1 Anolis apletophallus | reverse complement strand
CTGCCGTCAAGACCCTTTGACTTGACTTTTCACAGCACTTCCTGGGATCAGTTGCACTCAAGCCCCTTTTCACTGAAACAGAAACACCCTTTCTAAGTCGGTATTTTCCCTGAGGTCAGTTGCACTGAGATTTCTTCCATTGTTCCTCGAGGATTTTATTATCTTTTTTTTAAAAACAATCACCCTGGACTTAGGAAGTGGTTTTAAATTTACCCTCTTCCTAAGAGCCTTTGCATTGGTGATTACAGGAAGTGGTTTTTAAATTAACCTTCCCCCAAGCCTCTGCATTGGCACTCAAGTGACAGAGTAATAGATCCATCCCCTTTCTTGCAGTGGACGCTGCCTGGCACGTGGGGATTGGGAATTTTGAGAGTCACTATGTAATCCCCTCTCCACTGGCAACTCTTGTCACGGGGAGAAGCTTATGCATCCTAATGAAGTTGTGAGCTGGTGCTGGTGGTGGTGGCATAAGAGTCACCGGTAGGGCCTCCCATGCCAGACAGGTTCACAACCCCTAAGGGTCTGACAAAGAGTGTCAATGGGTAGGGATGGGCCTCTCAGCCTTTGTCCAACCATCCTAGAAAAGGAAAATTCTAATTTCAACCTGGGCAGATGGTGCTCATCTAACTCCCTGTAAGGTCAACTCATCTAGAGAAGGAAACTCAAATCAAACCTATGACCTGAGGACCCGCTGCCACCATCCAAGCTTGCTAGGACCCGGCAGATGAACCTTGGTTTCAAAGCGTGAGGGGCCAGTTCCCAGCACGCTGCGCCCACCTCAGAAAAAATCCATTGACAGGGCTTCAGAAGGACACATCCAACTTCTTAGTCATCACCCTTGTAGAAAGCATGGGATGAAGTCCCTTCCTTATAATCTTTGTTCGCTAAGTAATGCCAGAGATGTAATCCCAAAGTGAGTGAACACATAGGAATTGTGAGCAATGTAAATCCAGTTCTTAATGCATAACTACTCTAGGGCCCTCCTTCACATTGCCATAAAATCTAGATCTGCTTTGAACTGCATTATATGCAGTGTAGACTTCAGATAATACTGTTCAAAGCAAATAATCTGGATTATATGGCAGTGTTGAAGGGGCCTAAAATTATACATTCCTCCAACTGCATTAGTGAATTCCAGTCAAAGTGCCAAAGAGGTTGAACTTGGTTCTTATATTTGACATGCTCTTTTTCATGCATCTGTCATTCTGTGGGTCTTCAGCTTATTAAATTATTTGTCCGACAGACATTATTGTTTTCTTAGAAATTTGCTGAGCTTCGATAAAAGGGGCATTTCACTACTTGTTGGGAATTATTCATCACTAGCACTTTGTAGGAGAGGATCTAGGTATGGAAACACTCCAGATTAAGTTGTTTTCTTATGCTTTGCCATTCTTTATTAACCAGAGATTCTTCTTTTATAACCAGAGATGTCCACTTCAGTAAACTACTTTGTACTCAGTGTACTGTGGGGCTTAAAATGCATAAAACCACTATATCATTTCATTTAAAATACTTGCATCAATAACATATTCTTGATAATATATCTGCAATAAACATGTTTCCTCAAGATTTTTCTATACACCTATGTTTCAAAATCTGTATATGGATTAGTTGGCATTATATTCTACTAGTGGTACATTATGGGGTGCTACTTCCAGCCATTCCAAGGCACAAGGTTCTTGAGACATACCATGTTAATGCTAACACATGCATGATCAAACCGAGGAGTTAAAGATGTTTCACTTGGCATTTATTTAGAAATTGGCTATTGCCATGATAGTGGCTTCTTCTTTGTGGACTTTGATTGTGCTTTTCCTGCATGGCAGGGGATTAGACTAGATGCCTCATGTGGTCTCTTCTAGCTCCACGGTTCCAAGATTCATGTTTTATTATTTTTTACTCATGAGACCAGGAGCTACATCTTGTGTCAAGTGAATTTAATATGCTTGATCACATTTCTCAGGATTGAACCATGTTCTTCAAGTGTGGGCACTGCTATAATCAAGTCATCTGCTATTGTATGAACCCTGTGATTTCTCCAAATGTCTCACAATTCCTTTGTTGAAAGACTTTGTATCTGCCCCATGGTGTGTTCAAAATGCATAGGTCAGCAGGCTTCCTGTCTAATCCAATTTGCCAATTCCACCTTCTGCATCCAGAATTTAAAAAAAATGGTTTTACCAGTCAATCAACACTGAACATCTGTTGTCACTGGAATGGAACAGTGTTGTCTAAGTATAGCTTTATTAAGTGTTCTGGGATCCAGACAAAACTGCAGCATGCTGTCTCTTTCTCAGTGATGTCCAAGTTATTAATCCATGGGGTAGAGACAAAAGTATCCTGAGTAATTGTTTCTTCTTCTTGTAAGCTTCAATGGATTCTAAAAAGCCTGTCCAACTCTGAAAATGCTTTTTTGTATACATCAATCAACAGACCTGACTGCTGACTTTGTGAACATATGATACATCTCTTGAAATACTCCAGAGTTCATGAAAGTTCTAGCACAATCCATTTATCTTAGTTCATTGTGGTTTTGTGTAAGCAATTCTTTTGTATCTAAAGAAAAGATGTTCAGGTATCTTAGGTGGTGTGGTCATGAACAACTAAAGATAGTATTTGTATCTGACTATAGTGTATCATTAAAATGATACCCATGTCCCTGATTCTGTCTTAAAACCACAAGACGTAACTGTCTTATATTATGCAGGAAGGACTTGACTTCAAGCTTAGCATTAAACCTAGATTTTTCAAGGAAACACGAGTCATGATCCACAGAATCTAATCCACATTAACCATCTAATGACCACCCCCTGGTGGATGTATGAATATAGACTTTCCCTATTCTGTAAAAAAAATCTGCCAGGGATTTGGGTCTATGAATCCTGAAAAGTAGATTAGCCAGAACACAAAGCAGTAATCTTAATTCTTCTTCGAGAGCTCTGTGAATGCACACTTATGAAGTTTGCGCGCCAGCGCGGGCTTCCAACGGAAACTTCTCCAGTTTGAAAGTTTTTGGCGGTAGCTCCGCCCAGCCGACCCGGCTGGTTGTGTGAGCATAGCATGTCCACAACCAGTTTCAAAAGGTGCTTATCCTGCGTGGTAGCAAGATCCCGGACTGTGACGGTCACTTTCGGCGTGTCTTCGGTGTCTCGGGAGGGACACGTCGTTCCTGCCTGCCGGCACTGCCAGGCCTTCTCGACCGCCACTGAAGAGCGAGAGCCCGCAGGCTTCAGGCCTACCTCACGGAGCGTGCTCTCTGCCCTCCACAGATGGCGACGGCTGTCCCATCTGCCTCCTTGGGATCCGAGGCGGCTGCCGGTCCCCCACCGTGTCGACCGCCTCACCCGGCCGGAGGCGTCCACGGAAGGAGAAGAACACCACCAAGTCTGTCTCCTCGAAGACATCAAAGACTTCGGTGTCGAAGAGGCCTTGCACCGTGACCACCGAAACGGTCGAGCTGCCTCCACCTCGCAGACGGTCGACAAGCTCGATGGCGTCGGGCCACCCCAGAGGTCGACCATCTCAAGGACTCCTCGATCGGGCTATGGAGATAGCCTTCCAGAGGTCGGAGCAAGAAGCCCGTAGAGCCCAGACCAGAGGCCTGGTTCCTGTGACTCGGCAAGTCTCTGGAGGCCGCTGCCTCGAGACCCTCCTCACCAAAGAGGCGCAGGACTCTGACGTCATCGTCTTCAGTCTCCTGCCCCGACTTCTTCGCCTATCCCTGTTCTCGCTGTGGAGACAGGGGTAGAGCACCGTGTGTCACCAGAGAACTCTGTCCAGACCGTCGTCCTCGCTCCTCCGGACAGACCTCGGTCCGACAACTCTTCGTGACTTCGCAGACAAAGGCAGGCAGACCACGAGGCTCGCCTTGGCCCCGGCCAAGCGAACACCTCCTCCTGTGTCGACAGAGATGCCTAAAATCCCTTCGACATCCAGGTCGCCTCCACAATCACAGCCGCCGGTCGGGAGACGAGATGGAAGATGGCGAGGTCCCTCGATCGACGAGATCGGGATCCATCCTGTCCCTCAACATGGACAGAACGCCTTCCCATGCGGGCTGTGACGCGGAACCCTCGTCTTCGCCAACGGACAACGCGAGGGCTTTCGTGAGCAGGTGGGCCGGAAGGCGAGATCCCTGGGGATGCAAACTTCCGTCCCCACGAGGTCCAGCGCTTGCCCCGTGGTCAGACGGGTGCAAATCGAGGATGCCCAACCACACCTTCCCATGCTGGAACCGCTGGAAGAGGCGGTTAAAGCATCGTGGACAACTCCATCTACCATCCCTCCTACGTCAAGTCGTATCGAGGCATGGTACAAGATAGACGAGAGGGAAAAGAGCTGGCTTCACGATCATCCAGCACCCAACTCGATGATCGTCACCTCCGCCCAAACCTCGGGCCGAGAATCTGCAGCACCCTCAGATCAGGAGGGAAGGAGGTTCGACACAACGGGTCGAAAGATCTACAAGGCCGGGCTCCTGTTGACCAAGATGGCCAACTACGGGCGCGTGTATGGCGGCATACCACCAGATCCTCTGGGAGAGGGCTCAACCTTTTTCCAGGATCTCTCAGGAGCAGCAGACGGCACTTCTCTCCATCTCCCAGGAGGCGCAGTCGCTGGCACACCACCAGATCCTCATGGCCCGCCATACAGCGGACACTTCAGGAAGCTGCTAGCCCACGGTGTCGCCATCCGAAGACACGCGTGGTTGAAATCCTCTGGCCTTTCCACTAACTCGAAGAAGACCATCGAGGATCTACCGTTCGATGCCCAGGGACTTTTCTTTGCGGGCACGGACGACAGACTCAAGGCCACTCACGACTTTCGAGTCCTGACGGCTGAAACTGACCGGCCTCAACCACAACCCAGGCCGGTACTACCAACGGGCAAGTTTCAGCCCAGGCAGCAGTACCGCCAAGCCCCAAGTACTCGGCGCCTCAGCAGCAACAACAGCAGCAGCCGAGGCAGCAACAGCAGCAGTCCAACAGGCCCCGACAGGGGAACAAGTCACGACCTCGCCATGGTAATGGCAATGGACAATCCAACCGTCGCGTTTGACGGGGCGTTGGACGACGCCGCCTCCTCGCTAGGTACCGCTGCCACCATCATGCCTCCTCCCATCCTTCGACCACCACCACTTCACCCGCCGTTCGGAGACCGCCTGGCCCGCTACATCAATGCCTGGCGACGCATCACCTCAGATGCATGGGTTCTCCGGATTGTCGAAGACGGCTATGCCTTGGAGTTCGACGAGCTTCCACCCACGGGGTTCATCGTCGAGACACAGCCGTCCAGGGTGATCTTGGAGGAGGTCGACAGCTTGCTTCAAAAGGGAGCGATTTCACAGCTCCCCAAGAGCAAGGAAAGAGGGGCATTCTTCTCACGGTATTTCACCGTGCCGAAGCCAGACGGTTCCCTGCGTCCCATCCTGGACCTCAGAGACTTAAACGCGTACGTTTCGCCGAGGAAATTCAGGATGGTGTCAGTCTCGTCCATTCTCCCGCTTCACCGCGCCAACGACCACTTTGCGTGGTTCGACCTTCGAGACCCAAATTTCCACGTCTCGTATCGACCTGCTCATCGACGTTTCCTGAGCTTCATGGTGGCCGGAAGGGCGTACCAGTTCAACGTCCTCCCGTTCGGCCTCGACAGCGCCTCGAACATTCTCCAAGTGCATGTCGGTCGTGGCTGCGCACTTGAGGAGGCAGAAAATCCGGATTTTTCCTTATCTGGACGACTGGCTGCTGGCGGCTCAGTCTCCAGAACTCCTGCATCAACAGGTCTCGACGACCCTACAACTACTCTCCTCATTGGGCCTGCGCCTCAACGAGGAGAAGTCCCAACTGGTCCCAACGATGACCATCAAGTTCATCGGCACGATGTTCGACTGGTCGATCAGCTCGCCTATCTGCCAGACGTCAGATTCCAGGCTCTTCGACGCGAGATACACAGCTGCAACAAGCCCGGCATCACGGCGAAGCAGATCCAGGTGACCTTAGGCCACATGGCCTCTACAGTAGCTGTGACCCCGTCACTACAGCGCTGGTTCCTCGACCACCCCGACCCGGTCAGGAGCACCACTCAAAGAAGTTATCCCTACCGAAGACGGTCAAGGACTCCCTCCAGTGGTGGGCGTCCAAGAGCAACGTGTGCAGGGGAGTACCTTTCCACACCGTAAACCCAGCCATCACAGTGACGACCGGCGTCCATTACAGGCATGGGGAGGCCATACGGGCACCCTGTCTGTCAACGGGCAGTGGTCGACGGTGGAGAAGCTTCATCACATCAACTATCTGGAGCTTCTAGCCATCGCCAAGACTCTCCGGCCTCGCCCCTCCACGGGAAAAGTAGTACTGGTCAGGACGGACAACATCGTGGCCATGTACTACGTGAACAAGCAGGGCGGGACGGGGCTCGAAGAAACTCCTGGCCCTAGCCCAGAACCTGTGGGAGTGGTGTGTCCATCATCAAGTGACTCCCAGGGCCATTCATCTCCGGGTGTCGAAACGGGAAGCGGATTGCCTCAGCAGAACCAGCTGGTCGCCCCACGAATGGATGCTGCATCCGGACGAGCTCCACCGTGTCTTTCAACGGTGGGGGTTCCCGGGACGCAGATCTCTTCACATCGCCGGAAAACAGCCAACTGCCAGTTTTCGGTGCCAGGCTTGCCCCGATGCACACCGGGATGCCTCGGGACGCCCTTCTGCTCGACTGGACGACGGGGTTCTTTTATCTATTCCCGCCCGTTCCCGCCTCCTTCTCCGGATCGTCGAGAAGATCCAGCTCTCAGGGACCGATTGCATCCTCATCGCTCCCTACTGGCCGAGACAAGTCTGGTTCCCGACCCTGCTACACCTAGCGAGTCAGGACTACATGCCCCTCCCTCACCGACCAGATCTGCTGACTCGGGAGAACGGGATGCTCCTCCACCCGGACCTACCGTCCTTGCACTTGACTGCGTGGAGGATCCACTGGCGCCAGAGGTCTCTCCAGCAGTAGCAGCGATCCTGGCAGCAGCCCACAAGCCGGCCACGTCAAAGGCGTACTCGGCTTGCATCGCCCGCTACGAGAGGTTCCAGGCTTCCCGATCTACCACCGTCTTCCCGCTAGCGGTCACGTCGGTCCTGGAGTTCCTGGCACAGTTGGTCGACAGGGGTCTATCCATGTCCTCGGTGAAGACCCACTTGGCGGCCCTCACCTGGCAGAACCAGCAGAGGGGCGGTCCCTCGCTGTTCCAGTACCCGATGGTCAAGAGGTTCCTGAGGGGTGTTAACAACACTCGTCCCCCGGTGCATCCACCAACACCGGGTTGGAACTTGGACCTGGTGCTGTCCTGCCTGACATCCCCACCGTTCGAGCCGCTGTCATCCATCGACCTGCGGCTCCTATCCTGAAGGTGGCCTTCTTAGTCGCCATTGCTTCAGCGCGTCGCCCTTCCGAGCTGGCGGCGCGCCGTGTCGACGAACCCTACCTGCTGTTTTTAGCAGATAGGGCCATCCTGCGGACATCACCTTTCTGCCGAAGGTGGTGTCTCCGTTCCACTTGAACACTGACATTGTGCTCCCGGACTTGGGACTGGCCCGACCCGGGGACACGGACTCGAGGGCCAACGGCCTCGACGTCAGAAGAGCCCTTCTGATCTACAAGAACCGGTCGGCGGACTACCGCCGGTCGACCCGACTGTTTGTGTCGTACGCCACCGACAAGCTGGGCTTGCCGGTGTCGTCACAGAGACTATCTAATTGGGTAGCATCCCTGGTTGAACTGTGCTATCAGATAGCCCGTCAACCGTGCCCATCTAAGGTCAAGGGACGCCGACTAGGCAGTGGCCACGTCAACTGCGTTCCTCCAGGATTCCCTGGACCAAATTTGTAGGGCGGCCATCTGGGCCAACCCTCTACCTTTGTATCTCATTACCGGGTAGACACCCTGTTTGGGAGGGAGGCGGCCTTTGGTCGGTCGATTCTTAGCCCCAAGGCCCAAGGTGCTGCCGAGTAGTCAGCCCCATATCTCCCCTTTTTTTGCACTGGTCGGTCGACAGTTGCGCCGATCAAACACCTCTTGTACATTGCACTATCAATGTTAAGTGTGTGCCGTGCCCCAGGTAGGGGCACAGTCTACCGGTTAAAGCGCTTTACCCACTTACGGGTTAGGTTCCACCAGTTTTGCACCCTTCGTTCTCAGGTTGTGCTCGTTGCACTCACTGTTATGAGGCCTGTGTGCCTGACATGAATAGTGCTTGTTGCACTTCTGCTATGAGGCCTGTGTGCCTGGCATGAATGGTGCTTGTTGCACTTATGATGTGAGGCCTGCGTGCCTGGCATAAATGGTGCTTGTTGCACTATGTGTTTACAAGTGGGAGCCTGCCTTCCACTCATATTATATGTCTAACATGTTATTTATTAAGGTTGCTGGTTGCAATAAACCTGTTCATTTTTCTACAATCTGGCTGGTTTGTTCCCACCTCCTTTACCTTAGCTCGGTAAATCTTCATAAGTGTGCATTCACAGAGCTCTCGAAGAAGAATGGTAGGTTACATACCTGTGACCATCTTTCTTCGAGTGAAGCTCTGTGAATCCACACGAACCCGCCCGGCCGTCCCCTCTTTCTCAAACCACCCTTTCCTAGTTGCTGATGTGGCGTAGGAATGGCGTGGGCGCGCTGGAGGCGCCTTTTATGCCCTCCGGGTCGGCTGGGCGGAGCTACCGCCAAAACTTTCAAACTGGAGAAGTTTCCGTTGGAAGCCCGCGCTGGCGCGCAAACTTCATAAGTGTGGATTCACAGAGCTTCACTCGAAGAAAGATGGTCACAGGTATGTAACCTACCATTATTCAATGCATCTATTTCCAATGTCAAGACAGACAATAGTGGATGCATTGTGCAAATCTCTGCCATAAGTAAGCAGGCCTTCTTCCACCTATGTCAGGCGAGGAAGTTGGCATCCTACCTCCCGGTAGAGGCACTGACAATGGTAGTCCACGCAACAGTCACCACAAAGTTGGACTACTGCGATGCTTTATACGCTGGCCTCCTGAAGGCAATGACCCAGAAGATTCAGGTCACCCAGAATATGGCTGCCAGACTCCTCTCGAGATCACGTAGGAGATCACATATTACGTCAGTTTTGCAGCGTTTGCATTCGGTACCAACAGAACAACGGATCTCTTATAAAATACTGACTCTGACATTTAAAGCCCAAAATGGTCTAGGACCTTCATAACTTGAGACCGCCTCATTCTTTTTTTCACCAGCAATCACCTCGACCTGCTCAGGAAATCTCCAGGTGCACCTCCCTAGGGGAGGTGCACCTGGAAGCCCTAAGCCGTACAGCTTTTTTGACCCTTGCTCCAATTTTGTGAAATGCATTGCCCCCCATATCTTAGAGCTATGCCAGATATGAGATCTTTTACACAAGCGCTCAAGACCTGGCTTTTGGCTATGCATTCAGTTTGTAATCAGATCTAACGGTCAAATGCCATTGCTATAAGTGTGTTTATATTGTGTAATGTTTATTTTAAATTATAAGTCACTTGGAACACTCTGGTGAAGAGCGACTAACCAAGAAATAAAGTGAAATGAAATGAAAACAGCGTAAGCAGAAACTCTTTGTGTAAATATTATATTGTAGTGCTGCTAATTTGTAATACTTATTACTCATACTTTTTGTTACATTTTCCTATATTTTGGGTGAATGGGAAAAAATGTGGAGATGTGCATTTTGATCCTTGCTTCTCTCTGGGCATGCATCTATATTGTAGATTTATGCATGGATATGTAATATGTTAAGGCACCAAATCTCTTTAACAGAGAAGGCTAAAGACCAGTAAGATCCTACACCCCCAGGATTCCATAGCATTGAGCCATGCCAGTTAAAATGGTGCCAAGCTACATTAATTATGGGACAGGTGCATCATGGCACAATGTTTCAGGGAGGGAAGGTTGGTGTGCAGTAATTCCAATAACCCCATATCCATGGTGGATTGGTATCAAGATTCCTCCATGGATACCTCAAACCATGGATAATAGCATTTCCTATATTTTGATTATACTTAAGTCATAGAAAAGCATTAGATGACCTAGAGAGGCCCACAAATGTCTGGGGGGTATTATTTGAAGTGTGTATAAGTTAAATCATGGATACTAAATCCATGGGCAAAGGGCCTTACTATATTTTAAAAAGTAACTTTCCAACCTCCAGATTACTCATGTCAAATGCAAGGCCTGTGGGATGAATGTGGTCTGCTGTCATTTATGTGGCCTGCAAGGTTTTCAATTACAAGGGCTACATAGTTATATTTATACGGTCTTTTGCCTTTTGAAGGCAGCCATAAGGCAGATATGGCCCTTGGTGAAAATGAGTTTGACATTCATGCTCTAGGTGTTGTTGCTTATTTGTTCAGTCACTTCTGACTCTTGGTGACCTCATGACCAGCCCACGCCAGAGCTCCCTGTCAGCTGTGGCCACCCCCAGTTCTTTCAAAATCAAGCCGGTCACTTCTGCTCTAAGTAATATAATTAATATCTAGATTTTAAAAGAGATCCTGTAAACCTTAGAGATTAATAGCATTCGTCTCGAAGGCACTACAACATCACTATACATATTGATATTGCAAACTAAGATTTCTTTATCTTGGAGAGCTTTACATAGAAATCAAGAAGACAAGTGATCTTTCAGAAGGCATTGTTGATGTCAGTAGTTGTATCTGCAACCTGTTTGGTATGCTATAGCTGGCCTGGATAGGGCTCTTGAATCCCAATGTATTACTTTAGCTTCAGAACCAAAGAGGGTTGCTTGAAGTCACTAAGTGACAACAAAGCGGGGTGGTTGCAAAATAACGTGTTCAAAAAAAGGATACACACATAATTCAATAATGCAGAAATGTTTATGAGCACGAAAATAATGTTCACAAGCCGCACCGGGCTGAAATATATGTATATATATAGTCACCAAATAAACAATATGCACAAATGTGCTAGTAGCAATGAAGTGTCCTAGAGGGTAAATACCCCAGGGTTAGTCCATGTCCAAATTATATATTCCAAATGGAACACCAAAGCCAGCTGAGTGGAGAAGTGGAAATCCAAAGTAAAACGCCCAAAACGGGTGTATTTGTAATCCACGGAGTAGGCTGATGTGCAGGGCCGACGAGGAAACCGTTGTAAGGATCCAGCACTCGTTTCGACCTAATACCGGTCTTTCTCAAGGCCAAAATAATTCCATCAAGGGGTAGTAGTGGTCATGGCTGGACTTGCCAAGCAAGAGGAAATCACTCCAAGGCTGAGTCCAGGGCGTGTAGCCTCATTCTGCCCTCTGATTCACACAAAAACAGCATCTTAATCACGGTGTGTGCTCAGTGTCTGAATATTCCATGCAATGTTGTGGGGAAAACACTATACATTCCAATGTAAATATACATGAGATTGTAATGTACATTCAAATCTTGATACAACAAAAATCAATTCCTGTGGCTCTCTTATTCAGGCTTTTTACAGTTGTAGCGGCCAGATATTGTAGGTGCTACTGATTTATTAATGACACCGAGTGATAAAACTACAGAGGTAAATGACTCTGTAAGCTTTGTACAAAGTTCCTGGAAAATACTAAAGGTATCTGTAAAGCAGATTGTTTTGGTAATCAACTTTCAAAATAAATGACAATGCATTTAATTCTAGGTGCCCACAATTCAGGTCAAGGGTAAAGCTACAGAAAAGTGGAGATGCAAATCAAGGTCTGACCTCAATTTTGTATGAAGCCCTGGACACAGAACTTGGGCAAAGCAGGTGAATTAAATGAGGTTGAAGTTGTTGAAGCAAATTAAATGAAGTCAAAGTTGTCAAGATGAATTAAACAGTGTTGAAGCTGCTGAAGAAAATTATTCAGAGAAAAAGATTTCAAATGACCCCAGTCAGTTTAGTCGGTTTGGCTAATGAGCAGCCCCATTGGATGTCATCAGTGGATTTGAAAAGCTTTCCTTGTCCCAGCTATAATCAATCATTGAGCTGCCAGAGAAGACTCCAATCTGCATGTCAGTCCCAATAGTAAATAGAATGGTGCCAGTCCTGAGATTTTAAATAGAAACTTGCCACCACTCTCACCTCTCAAGCATTTCTGGTGGTTGAATGTTATTTTTGAAAGAAAAGAACCACAACAACTTTACTGGTGGCTCTGGCATGCTTTGATAAGACAAAATTATAATGCTATCATTCCACTTTAACTTCCTATCGATTCCTGGGATATGAATGGGTATTCAGAAAGGGGTATTTAGACTTCCAGTTAGAGAGCCCCTGGCATAAAATCAAACTACAACTCCAGGATTTCATATGGTTCAGCTATGGCTGATAAACTAGGATGATAGTAATATATTTGTACAGTGGTGTTGGAGGAAAGTTCTGAGAGTGCCTTGGACTGCGAGAAGATCCAACCAGTCCATACTTCAGGAAATAAAGCCCGACTGCTCATTGGAGGGAAGGATAGTAGAGGCAAAGATGAAGTACTTTGGCCACATCATGAGAAGACAGAATAGCTAAGAGAAGACAATGGTGCTGGGGAAAATGGAAGGAAAAGGAAGAGGGGCCGACCAAGGGCAAGATGGATGGATGGTATCCTCGAGTGACTGGCTTGACGCTGAAGGAGCTGGGGTGGCCATGGCCGACAGGGAGCTCTGGCGTTATCTGGTCCATGAGGTCACGAAGAGTCAGAAACGATTGAGCGAATAAACAACAACAAAAAGGGGCAGAGGACTGCTAGAAAATTCTACTCAAAAGTGCCTCAGAAGACAATTGGAAGGATATTATGATTGCAAATCAATATGCATCTCACCCTTTTCCTAATAAGAAAAGAACAACATGTATGAATTTCTCTCTTCAGTTATCACAACAAATCTCTGAGAGGAATTAGAGTTTTTATTCATATCACACACACACACACACACACACACACACCCCCAAGGCTTTAAAATAAAAATGTTGCTTAAAAGTGGTTTCTGAACATGTTTGGTACAGAAAATCATTTCGGAATTTAAAATATAGTGCTTCTATGCACAAAATGTTTTTCATTCCACAAAAAAAATGAAAAATACTAGAAAACAAGTCGTGAAAGGCATTATTGGTCTTTTTAATCTTGCTGAAAGACAAAAACACTTTACTTCACTCGACAATTATGTTTAGTGTGATTTCTTGATGTTTCAAGATGTTCACTGTCATCAAGATGAGAACATGTACAAACATTCTTTACATCCTTAATTTGAACCCAGCTTGTTTTACATTTGAAATTCTGAAACAATATCACCTATTGAAAACTAAGCTCTTTTATTTGCTAAAATATTCAGTCAAATTAAAAATGTAGTTAGGAGAACACAGTTGCATTTTGTGTGTGTAAGAATACTATTGTGTGTTTATGATAAAATGGTGTATGATGGTGGGGGGGGGGGAGGAAAAGGCAACCAGTATTATTGTGTATCCAAGCACAGCTTGCAACCAGATAATCAAAGAATGGTAAGTCTCTTCTGAAACTGAACATGTCTTTAGCTGGCTATCTATTTCCATATGTCATTCCCAGAAATAAATTCTCTGGTTCCTGTCTTTCTCTGATGCCTTCTACTAACCCATATTCCCAAACTCTTCCAATCTGGCAGTAACAGTTTTGACTAATTCTTATCTCAATTATCCCAATTTTCAACTGCTTTCAAAATGTTCCAAATTCTCTTTTCTTCTTTTTCTTCTATTTTCTTTTACCTGTCCGAACGTGTTCTCCCTACAAACCATCAAGGATGCTAAGATCTTCCGGAGAAGCCTGCTCTCGGTCCCACCACCTTCGCAAGCGGATCTGGTGGGGATGAGAGATAGGGCCTTCTTTGTGGTGGTGGCCCCTCGACTATGGAATTCTTTCCTGAGCGAGATCAGATCTGCCCCCTCCATCATGTCCTTCAGGAGGCTAGTAAAATCCTGGCTTTGGAAGGAAGCATTCCCAGAATAAAGACCGAGATTGAGTATATTAATGACCACATAGTGGATTGAGTTGAAGATTTTATCTGGTGAGTTGGTTTTAATTGTATTTTAATGATTTATCCATGTATTTTATTCATGTATTTTAATGTATATGTTTTGCATTCAATTTTGTTGTAAGGCCGGTCTGAGTCCCTCTTTGAAGTGAGAAGATCGGGATATAAAAGTTTTAAATTAATAACTTTTTCTTCTACTTTCCTCTTATGTCCTCAGTTCAGTTGTTGAGAACTCAAAGTACAAAAGTAGTTTCCAATGTATTCATTTAGCAGGGGGGAGAGGAAAGGAGGGGTGGGGGGCAGGACCTCCACTGGAAGTCACACAATGTTGTGTAATGGCTAGCATGGGGCTCCATCCCCCAAATAGGCTGGAAACATCCTAGAATTCAGAATTTGATAAGTGTGATGAGGTCACAGCTTGCATGTTCCTCCTGATCAATAACCTTTGCTATCTGGTCCACACTCAAATATTGCTTGCCCACATGTGTGCTGATTTTCATAAAAATCACTGGTAAGGTTCATGCACACATGTGGGCAATGATGCACACAAGGATCAAAGGAGGAAGACAAGGGACAATGGCCTTAAATAGGCTCCTACTCTGTGCCCCCTCCCAGTGACTGGGGCCGGTGAAGCCTGCCAGCCCCAACCAGCTCTAGTCCCTCCACAGGGGGATTCAAATCCCTCGCACCTTAGACATCACCTGCTGGTTACGTGTGGGGCAAATTGCTACAACCTTTCCTAGTTGAATTTTCCTCGTGATTAATAACTTTTGCTATCTGGCCCACACTCAAATGTTGCTTACTCACATGTCTGCTTATTTTCATCTATGAAATGTTAGAGGCTATAATACCCTAAAAGCATCAGATACCAACCAATCTTGAAGCTAAGTAGGGTTAACTCTGCTCAGTATTTGGAATAGGAGATGGCCAATGAATGCCAGATGCTGTGGCTATATTTTAGAGGATGGAGCTGACAAAATCACTTTTGAGTATTACTTGCCTAAGAAAACTCTATGAAATCCGAAAGATTACCATAAATTGGCATCCAATTTGAAGGTACACAAACACACATGCTAAGTCAACCTAAAGTCAAATGAGATCACTGATATTAGACAAGCAAAGCTGCCTCTGCCATCTATGGAGTGCTAGGCTTCCATCTTTGAATGAATGGGTGAATAGCCTTCTTCCACTATCTCACATATAAACCAGTACATGGTTTTTGAGCTCAGCCTGTCTGAGCTAGCAAGGAAGCAGCTGCTGATTGCCACAAACGCTAAGCAAAATTACCAGAGGCCCATCAGACTGGCACCAATATTGTATGTCTTGGATATTCCTTCATGGCTTGTTTGACAACATATGTTTGAAAATATACTCCTTTATTTCTTAACTATGTAGAAAAGCTAGAGTAAAAGATTATACACTCAAGGCAATGCATGCCTTCTTTAGTGTTTCCAAGAAAGATTCATCCCACCACTGTTTCCTGCACAGCAAAGGGAACATGACCAAGCAGTTCTAAAATGACAACAGTCATTGATACCCATTCTGAGTAGAAAACAGTAATTGAATTTCTCACTGCTGAAGAGGGCTGCAGCTGAGATTCGCTTCTGCATGATGAATGTACACAGACTTCTACATGTTGTGAATGCTGGATGCACTCTTTGGAAACTGTGCTTAAAGCTAGACCTTGGAGCAGCCAGCAGGAATAATGATCAACAAAGGGAGTGCAGAGATGACCACTGAATTGGTCTGTTAAGACTGATACCTCACGTGGTTGAGTTGAAACAAATATCTGTATCATTTAATGTGCTAAGCTTGACAGTTAAGCCATTTGCACATAAAGCTGCAGGACTGAAAATGAAGCATTGTCTTCTCTCACACAGAAAATGCCAGTCCCTAGTGAGGGGCATTAAAGAAGGCAATACAGTCCTGCTACTTTCCTCTTCTGTAGCAGAATATGTGGTTGCATTTATGCAATCTCAGTATGCTGTGATGGAAAACAGCCCTAGATATAGCATTTGGCACATCAGAATGCCATTTTCCTTGCATTCTTGTAGGTATAGGATTGCAGCCATAGACAGACAGCACCCAGGAGTTACTTAAAGTGAAGGGGGAGGCACTTGCTTTTCCAAATAAAAGTGTTGCCTCTCTATGTGATTTTTCTTCACCAAATTTCTAGCATTGTAGGGAGTGGGATACTGAAAATCAGCAATATCTTTATGAATTCACAACTTGTGTTGGTTAATATGCCAAAATGAGGGTAAACATGCTAGCTAGAGAGGCTGCACCAGTTTACTGATGGGAAATACAATATTCAATTTTTCTCTTCTCCCTTTCTCACACTGAGTTAATTGAGTGCAAATGGTAGGTTACATACCTGTGACCATCTTTCTTCGAGTGAAGCCTGTGAATCCACACTTATGAAGTTTATACGCCAGCGCGGGCTTTCCCAACGGAAACTTTCCCAGTTTGAAAAGTTTTGGCGGTAGTTCCGCCCAGCCGGCCCGGAGGGCATAAAAGGCGCCCATGCGCGCCCACCCCATTCCTACGCCACAATAGCAACTAGGAAAGGATGGTTTGAGATAGAGGGGACGGTTGGTGGGTTCGTAGATTCAATAGAGCTTCACATCAAGAAAGATGGCTCACAGGTATGTAACCTACCATTCTTCTTCGAGAGCTCTGTGAATGCACACTTATGAAGATTTACCGAGCTAAGGTAAAGGAGGTGGGAACAAACCAGCCAAATTTTTGAACAAATGAACAGGTTTATTACAACCAACAATAAGAATAAATAACATAT
>JARBWK010001920.1:0-16800 GCA_030556195.1 Anolis apletophallus | reverse complement strand
CAGACTATGTCAAAAATGATAGAGGTGATCCAGATGGATTGGGTAACGGAGGTTTTGAGGGAGGCGGATAAAAGAGAGTGCAAACACCCAAAGTAATTGGGTCAAGATACAAGATATTACAAGACAGAATTTAATGTAGACTTAAACCTTCTATAAAGGAGGAAATTTCTATATATAATAATGTTTTTCTTATTTATATTTTAGGAAGCAGATGTGAAATATTAGAAAAGCTAAAGTAGTCAGAATATTATATGAATTCGGAGTATTTCTGCGATAATCACACAAGTCACAAATCCCACAAATCAAAAAGCACGTTCTGTCACTCTATTCTACCCGCATTTATGCTTCAAAGAGTTAATCTCTTACCTAAATGTCTTTTTATATAGTATATTGTCTCAGTATTTCATTGAGCAACAAGGACGGGATGCTTTGCGACAGTCGGCTTTTATGTGTTAGTTTGGTTTTCCTTTTTTCTTTTTTCCCCATTGCTTATATTCTTATTCTTTTCCCTTTGAATCCTCTTTTATATGAAAACTGTATTTTAATCCTTGAAACTAAGTAAAAATTATATATATATAAAAGTAGAGAAATCAGCCATAGCAGAGCATTTGAGGAACCAGCCTGGACACAGCATATTTGTAAACACAGAAATGCTGGACCGCTCTGACCACCACCACGTCGGGCGACACAGAGAAGCCACTGAGATCCACAAGAAGCAGGTGGACAATGTCAACGCAAAGGAAGGAACCATGAAGAGGAACAAAATCTGGCGAGCAGTCATAAAAATCCTCTAAAATCAGGAGAGCAAATAAAAAACACCACTCGAAAACAGGGGAATTCCAGACAGGAAACAATCAGGGCCAGCTAATCACCTCCCAACAAAGGATTCCCCCAGGCAGTAAGAAGCCAGACCTTGACAACCACTAGGCCATTACATGCTAGTCAAAGTGGCCAGTTGCAGCCTTCACACTTCCTTCCAACACACAAGAGTTCTTTCTCCCACCCTGGAGGCTTTGAAACAGAGGCTGGATGGCCATCTGTCGGGGGTGCTTTGATTTCTTTGCATGTCATGTTTGCAAATCGGTACATTATAAATTGTATGCTGATGCTTTTATGTTAAAGCCGCTGAAGTTCCGGAAAGACTTGGGGGGGGGGGGTGAGGATGGATCTCGGATGATGGTTTCTGCAGTACCCCCCCCCCCCGCGCGCTTTGGCCCCTGCCTCCACAGACCACTGCAACCCCCACGAATGATGGACCTGGACCAAATATGGGACACAGACCCCACATGACCTGTGTTTCATCCTGGTGAGGTTGGGGGAGGATGGAACATGGAGGATGCCATTTGCAGTCCCTTCACCTGCCTCCAGGGACCACTGAAACCCCCACCCCTCCACTGATGGACCTGGACACAGGCCCCCAATGACCCACTTGACATCTAGCTGAGGCTTGGGGGGGGGGGTGGAACATGGAGGATATGATTTGCAGTCCTTTCACCCTCCTCAACATACAGGTGTGACCCCTCCAGATAGGACTGATGACCAACTGAGCATAGAGGAGGGATTTGTTGTTCATTTTGGGAGTTGCAGTTCACCCAACTCAGAGAAACTGTGAACCCCCCCCCTCCCCGCGACAACGGACTGGACTTAGACTTGGCACAGAGAACCCTCATGACCAACTGAGCATACTGGAGGGGTTTTTTGGGGGGGGGACGGGACATGACTGACCTTGATTTTTGGGAGCTGTAGTTCATCCACACCCTGAGAAAGGGTGAGTGACCCCTCATGGGAGCCACGGCATCAAAGGAGAGGGAAGGAAGGAAGGAGCTCAGGGCACAAAAGAGAACAGCCTTGGAGCAGAGGAAGGGGGTGTCACTGAGGGGGGGAGGGAAGGCCCTGGCTGGGTTGTCCTGCCCCTCACAGAATACGAGGCCAGGCCTGCCATCTCCCCCCGCCAGACCTGCTCAGATCCAGCCCGCCTGCTTGGCTTTGAAGTGGGCTCCCCTCGCTCTTTTCACCCAAACAGCCAAGGGGAACGAGGGAGGGAGTCCCAGCGAGATGTCTCTTTCTCGATCTCCCCCTCTGTGATCCCCCAGCAGGAGGGGAGGGAGGAGGCCACGCCCAAACCTCGCCCCCTCCCCCCAGCCCATCACTCAGGAAGACAGGCAGAAGCCCCCCTCCCCTCTCTGGCCCACTCGCCTTGGAGCCCCCCCCCTCACTCACTCCCCCCCAGACAATTTCAAGAGAGAGGAAGAAACCATGAAAAGGAACAAAAATCTGGCGACCAGCCATAAAAATCCTCTAAAATCAGGAGAGCAAATAAAGAACAGTACTCGAAAACAGGGGAATTCCAGACAGGAAACAATCGGGGCCAGTTAATCACCTCCCAACAAAGGATTCCCCCTGGCAGTAAGAAGCCAGGCCTTGAAAACCACTAGGCCATTAAATGCTAGTCAAGGGGGCCAGTGGCAGCCTTCACACTTGCCTCCAACACACAAGAGTTCCTTCTCCCGCCCTGGGAGCTCTGAAACAGAGGCTGGGTGGCCGTCTGCCGGGGGTGCTTTGGTTGGTTTGCATGTCATGTTTGCAAATGGGTACATTATAGATTGTATGCTGATGCTTTTGTGTTAAGCCGCTGAAGTTCTGGTGAGGTTTCGGGGGGACGATGGATCAGGGGTGATGGTTTTTGCAGGACCGCCACCCGCTTCGGCCCCCTCCTCCACAGACCACTGCAACCCCCACGAATGACGGACCTGGACCGAGCATGGGACACACACCCCACATGACCGGCGTTACATCCTGGTGAGGTTTGGAGGAGGATGGAACAGGGACGATGCCCTTTGCGGTCTCTTCACCTCCCTCCAGGGACCCCTGAACACCCCCCCCACTGATGGACGTGGACACAGCCCCCCATGACCCACTCGACATCTAGTTGAGGAACGTGGAGGAGAGGGTGTGCAGTGCTTCCTCCCTCGTCAGCAGACTGGTGGTGACCCCACATGTGACTGACTTGGGGCAGAGACCCCTGGCGACCAGTGGGGGGGGTTGGAAGGGAAGTGGCCTTGATTTTTGGGGGTTGCAGTTCCCCCGCATCCGGGAGACGGCGAGCGCCCCCTCGTGGGGAGGGAGGGGAGGCAGGAGGTCAGGGCACAAAGGAGGACAGCCTTGGAGCAGAGGGAGGGGGTGTCGCGGAGGGGGGGAGGGAAGGAAGGGCCTGGCCGGGGTGCCCTGCCACTCCCAGAACGCGAGGCCGGGCCTGCCACCTCCCACCCCCGCCCCCAATTGTGGTGGATGACGTGGCTTCTCCTTCCCCAGGTGCCCCCCCCCCCGGCCAGGCCTGCTCAGATCCAGCCCGCCTGCTCGCCCAGCCTCGCCTGCCAATCACCCGGGAAGACAGGCAGGACCCCCCCTCACTCACTCCCTCCCCCCGGCAGACACACACTCTCACTCACACACACACAGGGAGGACTAGGCCCCGACCCCCCTCAGGCTCACCTCCTCGTCCCAAGACGCCGCGCGGAGGAGAGGGAGAGAGAGAGGCCCACGGAGCACGAGGGTTCCCTCAGGCGGACAGGCCGAGTTCCACAGAGAGGCTCCCTCCCTCAGCCCAGGAAGGGGATTCGGTGCTGCTGCTGCCGTGCCCTGGTTGCTGGGGACGCCGCTCCCTCCTTCCCTGCCCCTTCCCGGCCGGCCTCCCCTTCCTCTCCGCCTCCTGGGCCCTGGCTCGGAGCGGCACAAAATGGCGCCGGGCGGGCTTCTTCCTCCTCCTCCTTCTCCCCTCAGCCTGGCCCCGCCCACCCCTCCCCCTCGGCGGCGCGCTTCCCCGCCCATTCCCAGGAGGGCCAATCAGGAGGCTGCCTCCCGAGGGCCAATCAGGGTTCTCCAGGGGCCTCCTTGCCCTGCCTCCTTCCCGCGCCTGGCCCTCTCAGGGGGCTCCTTGCCCTGCCTCCTTCCCGGCGCCTGGCCCTCTTGGCACAGCTGGGGCTCCCAGCCTCTCCCTGGAGCAGGCCTGGGCCAACTTGGGCCTTCCTTTTGGGTGTTTTGGACTTCAACTCCCACAATGCCTCACAGCCTCAGGCCCCTTCCAAGGGATTGTGGGAGTTGAAGTCCAAACACACCTCCTGGAGCAGGCCTGGGCAAACTTGGGCCTCCCTTTCTTGCTCCTGGGCTGCAGGAACCAGGCCTTCTTCGGTCTCCTTCTCCAGGGTTCCATTCGTGAGCCATCACCAGGTCTTCTCCTTGTCAACTTTTCCTTCAGTTTTGTCCAGGAACTGCCCGTGCAATGCTTTGTTGTGCCAGCTGTCAGCTCTGGTTTCTAAGGCAGTTTTCTTGTACTGATTCTTTGTCTGCTGTGCTTTCAGAAGTTTCCGATTTGCTTCCCTTTGCATATTCTGCCAGTGCATGCCCCCGATGGGTGCCACCTTGTCGTGGTGGGGGGCTTAACTGCTCCAAAGATGCCGAGAGCTGTGCTGGCGGTAGTGTAACTACCAGCAGGTCCAACCAAGCCAGAGAGGTCTCAGCTGAGGAGTGGAACTAAGAGCATCGAACCCATTAGCACTACGGAGAATCAAACCAAAACAAAGTCTGTACTGGCTCGGTTGGATAAAAAGGACTGGTGGATGCTGCTGATTCTGGACATCCATTGACAAGTGGGACACAGAAGCAAAATACAAATGAACAGTCACAGAAGAGGCAGAAATATACAAGGCCAGAAAACCGCAGTTATTATTATTATTATACAGTAAAAATTATATGAAGCTTATATCTATATATTCCTATATTATATTATATACATATACTAGCAGTTCCCTGCCACGCGCTGCTGTTGCCGTCTGTTGATCTGGAAAATAAAGTACTGAAAAACTGTTAGTTTCTAATATATGCAATTTCTTTATGCTTGTGGGTAAACAGTATTTTTGTTATTTCTTTATCAGTGTTGATGTAGAGACTGCCTGGTTTGCCTACTCTAGAACTTGCAACACATAATTCTCCTTTAGAGATGCCTTTCAAATCTATGATACTACATCTGTCATATCCATGTATGTGTCTGTGTGAATCATATACAGTGCTCCCTCACTTATCGCGGGTGATCCGTTTCAGGACCGCCCACGATAAGTGAAAATCCGCGAAGTAGGGACGCTCCACCCACTCGGCAGCAGCCTCGTCCTCTTCGCCGAGTCTGCTGCTCCCTGCCTCGGAGGCCCCTTGGGCGCTGTTGATGGCACTGCCAGGCTGGGCTGAGGCCTGGTCTGAGAAGAGGATGAGGCCGCTGCCGAGTGGGCAGAGACAGGGTAAGACCCAGCGCCTGGCTCCCCCTCCCCCCGAGGCTCCCCCCGCCTTATTGCAGACCTGTGAAACGGCGGGTCCGCAATAAGCGAAACGCGATATAGCAAGGGAACACTGTATAGACATCTATGGCTGGATGCTTTGATTATGCTTTCTTGCCCTGGTGAAGGGAGTTGCACTGGATGGCCTTCAGGCAGCATTTCTCAACCTGGGGGTCAGCACCCCCAGAAAGGTCACAAAAGACTACCAGAAACCACAGTATTGGTCATGTTGGTCATGAGGGTTCTGTGTGGGAAGTTTGGCCCAATTCTACTGTTGGTGGGGTTCAGAATGCTCTTTGATTGTAGGTGAACTATAAATCCCAGTAACTGCAACTCCCAAATGTCAAGGTCTATTTTACCCAAACTCCACCAGTGTTCACATTTGGGCATATTGAGTATTTGTGCCAAATTTGGTTGAGATTCTTCATTGAGTCCACTCAATTATTGGTGGGAGTTCAGAATGCTCTTGGATTGTGCGTTTACTATAAATTCCAGCAACTACAACTCTCAAAAATACAAAATCATTTTTGAAAGGGATGGCCACTTCTTGAGATAGTAGGTCACTTGTGGCCAAATATGGCGGCAATTTGTCCAGCGGATTTTGAGTTATGATGTCACTCAAAACAACACACACACACACACACACACACACACACACACAGAGAGAGAGAGAGAGAGAGAGAGAGAGAGAGAGAGAGAGAACATCTTATATGGGGTTGGTTTACCCTCCGGTATGCTAGTTAAACTGAATGATCATGTCACAAAAGGATGTATGTCGAAAAAGAGTATTGCCAGCATTAAAAGATTGGAAAACTCTGTCTTAGAGAGTGTCTCTGGGGTCAGATACCACCGTTCTCTCCAATGTGAGTTCTATGTCTATGTAGAGTTCAACTCTCCCAGAAGCTCTTTTCACACACTATGCGTTTAAAGGGTTTCTCCCCAGTGTGAGTTCATTGATGTGAACATAGACCTGAACTGCAGCTGAAGCTTTGTCCAGACTCTAAGCATGTATAGCAGGGGTGCTCACACTTTTTCAGCATGCGAGCTACTTATAAAACAACCAAGTCAAAAGGATCTCCCTCCCCACTACTCAGAGAGCCATAAAAGCAAAATATTAGGAAATTTCTTTCAGTGAGAGCCATATAATATATTTTAAGACTGAATTCAACTAAATGTGAGTATAATAAGCCCCTGAATTTATTCCTAATAATAATGATGATAATATTCATTCAGCCTCTGCTACTAATAATAATAATAGTAACAACAATAGGTTCCTAGAGTAGAAGGAGGCCTCCAAGAGCCATCCAGTCCAACCTCCTTCTGCCATAAGGGAAAAACACAATCAAAGCATTCCTCACAAATGGCATGGGAGCCATACACACCGTGTAAGGCTCACATATGGGCCATAGCGACACCGGTCACGCCGCCGCCACGCTGACTGGGCGGCAGCACCTGGGCAGTGTTGGGAGACTGCAGGGAGGGACTGAGCCTTCCTCCCGCCCTGCCTGCGATCTACCAGGACCCCCTACGCGATCTACCAGTAGATCGCGATCTACCTAATGAGCACCCCTGATGTATAGGGTTGCTACTCAGTATGAGTCCTTTGATGTTTATGTAGACTTCCACTCTTAGCGAAGCTCTTTCCACACTCCAGGCATTTAAAGGGTTTCTCCCCAGTGTGAGTCCTTTGATGTGAACGTAGATTTGAACTCTGATTGAAGCTCTGTCCACACTCCAGGCATTTATAAGGTTTCTCCCCAGTGTGAGTCTTTTGATGTGAACGTAGACTTGAACTGTGAGCGAAACTCTTTCCACACTCCAGGCATTTATAGGGTTTCTCCCCAGTGTGATGTGAACGTAGATTTGAACTCTGATTGAAGCTCTGTCCACACTCCAGGCATTTATAAGGTTTCTCTCCAGTGTGAGTCTTTTCATGTAAACGTAGATCCCACACTCCAGAGTGTGAATCTTTTGATGTGAACGTAGACCTGAACTCTGAGAGAAACTCTTTCCACACTCCAGGCAGGTATAGGGTTTCTCCCCAGTGTGAGTCCTTTGATGTGAGCGTAGATTTCCATTGTCAGTGAAGCTCTGTCCACACTCTAGGCATTTATAAGGTTTCTCCCCAGTGTGAGTCTTTTGATGTGCACGTAGATGTGAACTCTGAGCGAAACTCTTTCCACACTCCAGGCATGTAAAGGGTTTCTCCCCAGTGTGAGTCCTTTGATGTGAGCGTAGACTTCCATTCTCAGTGAAGCTCTGTCCACACTCCAGGCATGTATAGGGTTTCTCCCCAGTGTGAGTCCTTTGATGTGTACGTAGATTTCCACTCCAAGTGAAACTCTTTTCACACTCCAGGCATTTAAAGGGTTTCTCCCCAGTGTGAATCTTTTGATGTAAATGTAGACTTGAACTCTGACTGAAGCTCTGTCCACACTCCAGGCATTTATAGGGTTTCTCCCCAGTGTGAGTCCTTTGATGTGAACGTAGATGTGAACTGTGGGTGAAACTCTGTCCACACTCCAGGCATTTATAGGGTTTCTCCCCAGTGTGAATCCTTTGATGTGAACGTAGATGGGCACTCCGAGTGAAACTCTTTCCACACTCCAGGCATGTATAGGGTTTCTCCCCAGTGTGAGTCCTTTGATGTGAACGTAGACCTGAACTGTGGGTGAAGCTCTGTCCACACTCCAGGCATGTATAGGGTTTCTCCGCCATATCAACAGTAATAAGGGTGTTTAATTGCGATACAGATACTTGACTCCTTTTTTCTTTCCTATCTGTGAGGTCAAGAGTTCTGTGAGATCATCACCTTGAGAGGATTTCTTCTTCCTATATTATTGGTTTCTTTCCTGCATCCAAGAGGTGGCTCCATAGAATCCTCATTTACCTGGTTAAGAAAGAAGTGAAAGATTATTATTATTATATTGATTTATAGCCTGCTTTATCTCCCCTCATGGATACTCAAAGCAGCTGAACATAAAACATCAGCATACAATTTAAAACATAAAAATATACAGACATTAAAACAGAATTAAATATAAACGGTATCTAAAAAATCCCAGATAAAAACCATTAAAACAAACTCAAGGTTCAAAACCACAACACCCCCTGAATTGATCTTTAACATCTTCGTTTTTAAAAGCCTGCCTGAATAAAAAAAGTTTAGCCTGGTGCAGTCAGGAAAACAGCCAGGAGGGGGCCATTTGGGCTTCCTTGAGGAGGGAGTTCCAGAGTCGAGGGGCAGACACCGAGAAGGCCCTCTCTCATTCCCACCAACCAAGCTTGAGATGGAAGTGGGTCCAAGGGAAGGAAGGGCCTCTCTTGAAGATCTCAGTGACCAGGCAGGTCCATACAAGGCAGTGTTTCTCAACCTAGGGGGCAGGACCCTTGGGGGGCAGCAAGGGGGCTTTCAGAAGGGTCGACAAAGACCATCATAAAACACATATTTCCAATGGTTTTAGGAACCCTTGTGACAGAGAAGGGTGAAGATCTCTCTGCCTCTGCTTCTCTTCTTTTTTGGGCTTGGTGAATTACAACTTCCAGAAATCAAACCTAGCCCCCAACCCCCACCAGTATTTAATGTTGGGCATGTAGGTAATGTGCCAGATTTGGTGCAGATCCATTGTGGGCTGGGTGCAGAGTGCTATCTGATTGCAGGTGAACTATAAATCCCAGTAACTACAACTTCCAAATGTCAAGGTCTATTCTCCCCAAACTCCTCCAGTGTTCACATTTGGGTATACTGAGTATGCGTACCAAGTTTGGTCCAGATCCATCATTGCTTGGGTTCACAGTCCTCTCTGGATGTAGGTGAACTACAACTCAAAAGCTCAAGGTCAATGCCTACCAAACCCTTCCAGTATTTGCTGTTGGTCATGGGAGTTCTGTGTCCCAAGTTTGATTCAATTTCATCGTTGGTGGAGTTTAGAATGCTCTTTGATTGAAGGTGAACTATAAATCACAGTAACTACAACTCCCAAACCACAAAGTCAATCCCCCCAACCCCACCGGTATGCAAATTTGGGCAGTGAAGATCACTGCCATCTGAAAACCGATGTTCTCAATGCGGGAGAACATGCGGGTCAAGAATAGGGCTCCACAGCCATCTACAGACCCATCGCCAAGACACCACACCTGGAAGATCATCGGCCTTCAACTACGAGGGATTGCCTCAGTATGTAAATTTGGGCGTTTCGGGTATTTGTGCCAAATTTGGTCCAGTGAATGAAAACACATGCTGCATATCAGATATTTACATTACGATTCATAACGGTAGCAGAATTAAAGTTGTGAAGTAGTCGTGAAGTAGCAGCGTAAATAATGTTATGGTTGGGAGTCAGCACAACATGAGGAACTGTATTAATGTCAGTGTGCTGGAAGAGGCAAAGACCACCAGCAGTGAAGTGATGGTCCTCCGCCAACAACTCCGCTGGACCAAATGAAGCAGAGATGCCCCACCACCGTCGCCCAAAGCAGTTGCTCTACTCCAGGGCTATTTTTTGAATATCTTTTATTTATTTATTTTTCACGGGGGGGGGAGGGGCGGGGCAGGCAGGAGGAGCAGGCTCCCTTCCTCCTCCTCCTACTTCCCTCCCTCCCCCTCTCTCTCCCTCCCTCCTTCTCTCTCTCTTTCCCCCTTTCATTCCTTCCCCCTTCCACCACCTGAAAGAAAGAGGGAAGGAGAGAGAGAGTGCACCGAGCGAGAGGGGGCATGGCCAGAGCAAAAAAGGGGCGGGGCCAAGTTCAGAGCACGCGGGGGGGGGTGCTCATCCATTCCCTTTCCGGCTTCCTCCTCTTCTGAGGATTCGTGCCAAGTTTGGTCCTGATCCATCATTATTTGAGTCCACAGTGCTCTCTGGATGGAGGAGAACTACAACTCCCAAACTCAAGGTTCAGTACTTTCTGTTGCTCTCATGAGAGTTTAGGTTTGATTCAACATGGCTGAGGAATGCTTTGATTGTATTTTCCCCTTATGGCAGAAGGAGGTAGGACTGGATGGCCCTTGGAGGTCTCCTATTCTAGGAACCCATTGTAATTATTATTATTATTATTATTATCATCATCATCAGAGGCTGAATGGCCATCTGTGAGGAATGCTTTGATTGTATTTTCCCCTTATAGCAGAAGGAGATTGGACTGGATGGCCCTTGGAGGTCTCCTATTCTAGGAACCCATTGTAATTAATATTAGTATTATTATTATCGTCATCATCAGAGGCTGAATGGTCATCTGTGAGGAATGCTTTGATTGTATTTTCCCCTTATAGCAGAAGGAGATTGGACTGGATGGTCCCGGATGGCCCTTAGAGGTCTCCTACTCCAGGAACCTGTTGTTGTTGTTATTATTATTATTAGGAGAGGCAGAATGAATATTATGCCTTATCATTCAGGGTTATAGGCCTGTGTGGAAGGGCCCTGGCTTCTTGATTTGACTTCCTTTCCACACATCTGAATAAAATCCCATGTTATTTGCTTTAAACCAGATTATATGAGTGTGGACTCCGATAATCCAGTTCAAAGCAGGTATTCTGGGTTATATGGCTGTGTGAAAGGCCCTGAGTCCACACTGCAATATAATCCAGTTCAAAGCAGGTTTTGTGGGGTTTCCTGCCTGGATATTCTGGGCTATATGGCTGTGTGAAGGGCCCTGAGTCCACACTGCAATATAATCCAGTTCAAAGCAGGGACTGAGACTTGAGACTGGGATTTTGGTGTTCATCTCTATCTCCAAGTCAAAGCCCCGGTGTCCTCCACAGACACCTCCAAGGCGGGGAGGGGGCGGAGCTGGGGGCAGGGTGGGGCAGGGGTGGAGCCAGGGAGGGGGCAGAGCTGGGGGCGGAGGCAGACCCTTCGGCCCCCCAGGTCATCAGTAACCAGAATTCTGGCCACAGGTCCGGTAACACAGAGGTGGCACTTGGATGTCCATTTCAGTAGCTACTGATTCCCTTGGTCTCCATGAATCTGTCTAATCCTGCCTTGAAGCTGTCAGGCTGACAGCTGTCACAACCTCCTCTGGAAGTGAGTTCCATAACCCAATGACCCTCTGGGTGAAGAAATATTTCCCTTTATTAGTCCTAACTTTCCTACCTTGGAGCTTTAGGGAGTGCCCCTAGTCCTAGTGTTGTGTGACAGAGAAAATATTTTTTCTTTTCACCCTTTCTATCCCATGCATGATTTTATACACTTCGATCAAGTCACCTCTTAAACGCCGTCTTTCAAGGCTGAAAAGACCAAGGCGTTGCAACCTGATTTCATAAGGGAGCTGCTCCATCCCTTGGATCATATTTGTTGCCCTTCTTTGTACCTTTTCCAGTTCCGTTATATCCTTTTTGAGGTGCGGTGACCAGAATTGTACACAGTACTCCAGATGTGGCCTCACCATAGATTTGTAGAGAGGCAATACAACATTTGCCGACCTATTTTCGATTCCCTTCCTGATCATGCCAAGCATAGAATTTGCTTTTTCACTGCTGCAGCGCACTGGGTTGACATCTTCATTGAGCTGTCCACCAAAACCCCAAGATCCCTTTCCTGGTTTGTCTCAGAAAGCTTTGATCCCATCAGTTGATAAGTGTATTTGGGGTTCTTTGCCCCGATGTGCATGACTTTACACTTGTTTAGGTTAAAATGCATTTGCCACTTTGTTGCCCATTCACTCAATTTCGAGAGATCTTTCTGGAGCTCTTTACAGTCAGTTTCATTTTTAACTACCTGAACAGTTTAGTGTCATCTGCAAACTTTGCTACCTCACAATTTACGTCTACATCCAGATCGTTTATGAATAAATTAAAAATAACGGTCCTAAAACTGAACCTTGGGGTGCGCCACTTCTCACCTCTTTCCACCCAGAGAAGTGTCCATTTATTACCACCCTTTGTTTCCTACAGTTTAGCCAGGTTCCAATCCAGGACAAGACCTGTCCCTGATTCCATGGCTAAAGAGCTTATTTAGGAGCCTTTGGTGAGGACTTTGTCAAAAGCCTTTTGAAAGTCAAGGTAAACAATATCGACTGGGTCCCCTTTATCTATGTGTTTATTTACACCCTCAAAGAATTCTATCAAGTTAGTAAGACATGATTTGCCTTTGCAGAAACCATGTTGAATTTCCTTCAGCAATGCCTGTTCTTCTATGTGCTTAGTAATTTTTTCTTTAATAATGGTTTCCATCACTTTGCCTGGAACTGAGGTTAGACTAACTGGCCTATAATTTCCTGGATCACCCCTGGATCCTTTCTTGAAGATCGGAGTTACATTTGCCTCCCTCAGTCCTCGGGTACAGTGCCTGATCTTAGAGAAAGGTTATATATTTTGGCTAGAATTTCAGCAATTTCACACTTGAGTTCCTTAAGAACTCTGGGGTGGATGCCATCTGGCCCTGGTGATTTGTTGACATTTAGTTTAGTAAGGCATGTGAGAACATCTTCCTTGTTTATCTCTATCTGGTTTAATTCATTTAATTCCCTCCCTGAAAAAACTGACTCAGCTGCAGGCATATGTTTTCTGTCCTCCTGTGTGAAAACGGAGGCAAAGAAGTCGTTTAGCCGCTCAGCAATCTCCTTGTCTTCACTTATCGTCCCTTTCTTACCATTTTTAGTCAAGTGGCCCAACTGCTTTTCTAGTTGGGTTCCTGCTTCTGATGTACTTAAAGAAGTTTTGCTATTTTTTTTTAATGTTCTTAGCTATATGTGCCTCAAAATCTCTCTTGGCTTTCCCTGACGGTTGCTTTGCATTTAGTTTGCCAGAGCTTGTGTTCCTTTCTGTTCTCCTCAGTAGGAAGAGCCTTCCATTTCTTAAATGAGTTTTTCTTCTTTCCAATCACATCTTTTACTTCATTTGTAAGCCATACAGATGTCCTCTTGGACTTTCCGGCCTCTTTCTTATTTTAGGAATGCATTTTAGTTCGGCTTGTTTTATAGTATTTTTAAACAGTTTCCAAGCATTTTGGAGGGATTTGATTTTTTACTGTTCCTTTTAGTTTGTTCTTTACTATTTTTCTCATTTTGGTGAAATTCCCTTTGTGAAAATTTAAGGTCTCTGTGTTAGTTTTCACTGACAGTTTGCTATCAAACTTAAGTTGAAGGTTATTGTGTTGTGGTCACTGGTACCTATGGGCTCAGTTACAAGGACATCTTGAGCGAGATCTTGTTCATTTGTTAGCACCAAGTCCAGGATCCCCTTTCCCTGGTTGGTTCCATGACCATCTGCTCAAGGGAATAATCAGCTAGCATGTCGAGGAACCTTGTCTCTCTTTCATGCGTAGAACAAGAATTTAGCCAATCTATTCGGGGATAGTTGAAGTCCCCATTATGACTAATTTATTGCTTTTTGAGGCCTGTTTAATTTCATTTTCCAGATAGCAGTCTGCCTCTGGAGTTTGGTTGGGAGGCGATAGCAGATCCCTAATGCTAGATTAGTTTTTTGTCCTGGGATTTTTACCCACAATGTTTCTGTAGGTGAGTTTGAATTTTCTTGAAATTCTAATTCATGAGATTCTAGCTCTTCATTTATGTACAAGGCCACCGCCACCGTTTTCCCTCTCCTGTCTTTCCTGTACAGTTTATAACCTGGAATTTTTGTGTCCCAATTGTTTTCCTCTGTCCACCAGGTTTCTGTTATGCCAATAATATCAATATTTTTTTCTTTTGCCAAACATTCCAACTCCCTATTTTTGTTCGAAGGCTTCTAGCATTTGTGTACAGACATTTATATTTATTGCTCTGGTGCCCTTTCAACTTTTGGCTGTTTATGAGAATTTGTAGAAGGCCTACCATGTCCTACCTCTTGACTACTTTCTATCTTTTCTGTTGACTCAGCCATTTGTGCGTAAATTTCATCCTCCATACTTGGCGTTTCACCCTCTCGAACCGGAAGCTGCTCAGCTCCTGTCGACTTTCCCCTAGGAATCAGTTTAAAAGCTGCTCTGAAGCCTTTTTAATATTTGCCAGCAGTCTGGTTCCATTTTCGTTCAAGTGTAACCGGTCCCTTTTGTACAGGTCTGGCTTTCCTGAAAATGTTCCCCGTTCCTAACAAATCTAAATCCTTCCTCTCGACACCACTGCCTCATCCACGCATTGAAGCTCCTGAGCTCTGCCTGTCTGGCTGTCCCTGCGCGTGGAACAGGTAGCATTTCCGAGAATGCTACCTTTGAGGTCCTGGACCTTAATCTTCTACCTAGCAACCTGAATTTGGCTTCCAGGACCATCCGCTTAGCCTTCCCAATGTCATTGGTACCAACGTGTACCACGACCACTGGCTCCACCCCAGCACTATCCACCAGCCTATCTAGATGCCTCGTGATGTCGCGACCTTTGCACCCGGCAGGCAATTTACCATGCGGTCATCACGTCCATCACAAACCCAGCTTTCTATGTTCGGACAATCGAATCACCCACTACAAGCCCCCTCCTACCACCCGAGAAGTATCTTGGTGCACGAAGATATGGGCACAGCCTCTGAGGAAGGGTCCCAACTAAGGGCCGATCCCTCTTCCTCAGACTGATGTTCTCCTGCCCAAGACCCCCATTTTCCAAGGCAGCTGGAGGGCTGCTCGGCGCGGAGTGGGATGCTCCTATTGCATCTCTGGAGATCTTATCCTCCAGCCTCACTTCCTCTCTGTGCTTCTCAGGTCTGCTACCTTGGCTTCAAGGAAGAAACACGTTCCCTGAGAGCCAGGAGCTCACTGCAGCGAGCACACCCAAGACTTCTGCCCGGCAGGCAGATAGTCATACATGTGACACTCGATGCAAAACACTGGGAAACCCCCTCCACTGCTGGCTGACTACCTCCATTTCTTATTAATATGGGGTTTTTGTAGATTAACTGTTTGTTGTGGTCTTAATTTACTTAATTTAATTTTTTTTTTTACAAGTCTTTGGATATTTCTTTTCGACTTGTTTACAAGTTTATGCTCTATCGCGCTAGGCTATTTAAGGCTGCTTAAAAGACCTAAAACAGAAACTAGGCTAACTCCTCCCACCTGGCAGGATGTGAGTCAGCTGGGAGCTGCTGTAGCAAAGCCCCACCCTTCCCTTGCTTAAGGCAACTTGGAAGGAAAAACAACCGCTTCTTGCTGCTGCTAACAAAGACCTAAAACAGAAACTAGGCTAACTCTCCCACCTGGCAGGATGTGAGTCAGCTGGGAGCTGCTGTAGCAAAGCCCACCCCTTCCCTTGCTTAAGGCAACTTGGAAGGGAAAAACAACCGCTTCTTGCTGCTGCTAACAAAGACCTAAAACAGAAACTAGGCTAACCCTCCCACCTGGCAGGATGTGAGTCAGCTGGGAGCTGCTGTAGCAAGCCCACCCCTTCCCTTGCTTAAGGCAACTTGGAAGGGAAAAACAACCGCTTCTTGCTGCTGCTAACAAAGACCTAAAACAGAAACTAGGCTAACTCCTCCCACCTGGCAGGATGTGAGTCAGCTGGGAGCTGCTGTAGCAAGCCCCACCCCTTCCCTTGCTTAAGGCAACTTGGAAGGGAAAAACAACCGCTTCTTGCTGCTGCTAACAAAGACCTAAAACAGAAACTAGGCTAACTCCTCCCACCTGGCAGGATGTGAGTCAGCTGGGAGCTGCTGTAGCAAGCCCCCCCTTCCCTTGCTTAAGGCAACTTGGAAGGGAAAACAACCGCTTCTTGCTGGTGCTAACAAAGACCTAAAACAGAAACTAGGCTAACTCCTCCCACCTGGCAGGATGTGAGTCAGCTGGGAGCTGCTGTAGCAAGCCCCACCCCTTCCCTTGCTTAAGGCAACTTGGAAGGGAAAAACAACCGCTTCTAACAACCGGTAGAAGTTGGACAGCCCTGATATATAATATTAATATTGTGCTATGGCAATAACATAAGAGCAGAGGATGAACCCACCGGGACGCAGCTGATTACTATTACTAATAATATCAGAGTATAATGTTATAGTACCATGTAATATATAATATTAATATTGTGCTATGGCAATAACATAAGAGCACAGGGTGAACCCACCGGGACTCAGCAAATTACTATTACTAATAATATCAGAGTACAATGTTACAGTACCATGTGATATATAATATTAATATTGTGCTATGGCAATAACATAAGAGCACAGGGTGAACCCACCGGGACTCAGCAAATTACTATTACTAATAATATCAGAGTACAATGTTATAGTACCATGTAATATATAATATTAATATTGTGCTATGGCAATAACGTAAGAGCACAGGGTGAACCCACCGGGACTCAGCCAATTACTATTACTAATAATATCAGAGTACAATGTTACAGTACCATGTGATATATAATATTAATATTGTGCTATGGCAATAACATAAGAGCACAGGGTGAACCCACCGGGACTCAGCCCATTACTATTACTAATAATATCAGAGTATAATGTTATAGTGCAATGTGATATATAATATTAATATTGTGCTATGGCAATAACATAAGAGCACAGGGTGAACCCACCGGGACTCAGCCCATTACTATTACTAATAATATC